>CAJNIZ010041358.1:15308-51831 GCA_905231905.1 Symbiodinium pilosum
AGTAAATAATGGGGTTTCCACAATATAGTAACTTAAATTAAGTTCCTTAACAGCAACCCAGATTACGAACAAGGTAGTTTAGAATAATTTCACTTCCCAAGTTAAAGCCATTTTGGTACTATTCCCCATATAAACCACCATTTAGGGTGAGGTCATGTGAGGTCGCTTTAAACTGCCCAGTGCAAACAAACAAAATGTGAACAGCGTGGCCATGGTGGAAAATTGGAATGTATACAGGTAGTTCCCAGTTCCCAAACCTACGATTCTATTTTGGTACCCCTAGGTACTAGGTGCATTAACATAATCGATGGCCAAATAAACCCATCATTTTCAGCATAACCCATATGAGCTACTGTCTAAACTCCTAGTATCCCCCTTAAGAAACCCTATAATAGTCCCTATATAATCCCCTATATAACGCCCCTTCAAGGAGTTTAGACTATAGCTCATATGTGTGTATAACCGAAACCCTAAAACCTCAGGCCTACCAACCCCGCCACAAAGTTTGAACAGAAGGTGGAAGATTCTCTGAATCAATGCTCGCCTTTTCCCGCGTAAGATACACTAACCCCTAAACCCCAAACTCATATGTTGTGCAGTTTAGGCTTTTTTGGGGGTTTAGGATGTAGGGTAGCCTGTACTATAAATATGCAAGCAAACTGGGACCAAGTTGTTGATAACTATTCCACACTACACTTCTTTTTACGTCCCATGTAACCCCAGTTTCGATGTGATTTTTCTTGAACGTCGGATTCTCCATTGGAAATACCCCTAAACCATAATCAAACCCTAAACCCTAGATCCTAAACTCACATAACTTTCGACCCGCCGAAAATAAAGTTCTCGGGACCGTGGAGCAGTCAAACCACGGCCGGCCAGTTCCTCCACCTTCTGTGCCCAGACCTCAAGAAGTGATTTAGGGCTTGGGATTTAAGGTGTAGGGTTAGTGTCTGAGGTTTAGGGCTTAGAGTGTAGTGCTTAGGATTTAGGATTTAGGGCTTAGGATATTTGAGGTTGTCCTGGTCCCTGTTTGAGTATCGTAGACAGTACCCTACTAAATTGAGGCACCAAAGCCATGATTTTCACAACCTACGATATAGTGGTTTATAGGCACATATAGGGATATATATATATATATTCATGTATACATACGATGAATACAGTGATATATAGGGTTTAGGGCTCAAGGCTTGGCATTTAAGGCGCTTAGAGTCTTAGAGTGTACTGCGGACGCCCGATCAATCCAGAATACTATTCTCCTACGATCCATATTTGCCTGTAGTATCGTAGCGCTTCTAAACCTACTCCCTGGAAGTATGCTCTGACTGAACCCGAAACCCTAAACAGGTTCAAGTGTAGGAAGTGGACTGGAAACAAACTAACTACCCTAAACCCTAAAACCTAGACAGGTTCAAGTGTAGGAAGTGGACTGGAAAAATACCTGAGGGAAGTTAGGGAGTGGCCTGGCGATTTGGAGCTTGTGGAGGATGTCTAGGAGGTTAATTAGGGTTGGGTTTAGGGCTTGGGGTTTAGGGTTTAAGTTTTGAGGTCTAAGGGAACACCGCTAAACCCTTTACCCCTAAACCCTAAATCCCGAAACCCTAAGCCCTAAACCTTAAACCTAAGACCTGGGAGTTTGGATTTGAGGTTCGAGGCAGGTTCCGGTAGTCCCACTCCAGGTCTACATTCGCTGTAGTCTAAAGGGCATTACATACAGGAATATATAGGGGACAATAGGAGGCTAGACTACAGCTCACATATCCCTTATGACCTTCTTAGTACCCATAGCTTTGAGCCAATGGCAGGTCCTCTGAATCTATTGTAGACATGGTTTTAGGCAGGTTCTGATGACACCCTGACCTCTAAACCTCAAGCCCTATAGGCTGGGTCACAACTACCCTGAATCCAAAGCCCTAAACCCTACTTATAAGTGGCACGCCCCTCAAGGCAAACCCTAAATCCTAAAGGCTAGGATCAACCCTAAACCCTAAACCCTAAATCCTAAAACCCTGAAACCTAAATCCTAAACCCTAAACCCTAAAACCTAAATCCTAAACCCTAAATCATGAACCTCAAACCCTAAACCCTGTGGTGCAATTTCAGCACCCGGCCTCCCCTGGATGACTTTGGTCAGGGGATGTAGGCATAACCTCCCAGGGGGAAGGTTCAGGGTTTAGGGGTTTCAGGGTTTAGGGTTTGAGGGTTTAGGGGTTTTAGGGCTTAGGGTTTGAGGGTTTAGGAGTTGAGCGTTTAGGGGTTAAGGGTTTAGGGGTGGAGGGCTTTTAGGGTTTAGGGGTTGAGCGTTAGGGTTTTTGGGAAAAGGATTTAGGGCTTAGGTTTAGGTCTAGGGGTTTAGGGGTCAAGGGTTTTAGGGTTTAAGGGTTTAGGGGTTAAGGAGTTTTGGGTTTAAGGGTTTAGGAGTTTAGGGTTCAGTCTGGATGGAAGAACTCTTGGAACACCTAGCACACTTAACCCACAGCAATTGACAACATTGCGGCAATATACGGTGATGCAACTTTCTGCATCCACTTCGGCATTCTGGGGCTTAGGGTGCCATGCCCCTAAACCCTAAAGCCCAGGCTTAAGGTTCATAAGGTTGGTAGGGTATGGGACTCTTGGGCCTTTTAGGGTTTGGGGGTTTAGGGTCTGTTCTCAGGGTCCACGCCAAGTGTATTGGGAGTTTAGCTACCCAAGAGCCTCAGAGCGGGGGCTATTTTAGCGGGGGCCATCAGTTTGCTGAGTTATCCCCTCTGGATTTGTGCTAGATTCGCGAGATGCCCTCAAATTATCCCCCAGAAGATATCCAAACAAAAGTATGGGCCTCAGAAAGGCTCCTGACTCTGAACCCTCTCGAGCCCAGTACTTTGGATGCAGCTCCTAATTAAGGTTTCGGATTGAGGGTTTAGGCCCCGCCGCTCTAGACTCTAGCCCTAAGGGTCCAAGGACCCAAACAACAGGGCCTTAGAGCCCAAATACTACAAATTGATGGGATTTGGGCCCTAAAGCCATACTATTGGGGTCCTACATTCCCCTATATAATCCCCATATATCCCTACATATCTATTATATCCCCCTGTAACCCCTTTAAAGGGATCCTATTATTTGCGTCCTTGGACCCCCAGGGTAGCAGTCCCTTTATGTGCCACATGTAGGCTAAACTCTACACCCTAAACCCTAGGCTCCCCAGTAACCCATAGGGGTATAGTATATAGGACTGCGATAATAGGGCTTTAGGTTCCAAATACCACTATATATTTTTTATAATACGTGAGACCTAAAACTAAATTATTTGGTCCTTGGACCCTTAGGGAAAGTCAACGGGCCTGCTGTGCTTCCTGGACGTTCTTGCTGAAAGCGGAGAGGTCCAAGTCAAACTTTTTCGGCGGCTGCACGTCCGAGGCTCTACGCATGCCGAGGACACAGATCGTGCCTGGGGACACGGTTGAGGGTTAATGTTGAGTATAGCCCCCACCAATTAACCGTCCACAATAGGGATCATATGGGATCATGTTACGGGTAACTAGAAGTATGTGATGAGCATTATGGCATTATCCAACTGTGTGGAGGCAGTACCCAAGGTTGAGCGAGTGTAGGTTTTCTGACTTAGGGACTAGGGTTAAGGGCCAGGTTCAGAATTCCTCGAAAGTGCAAAGGCCTCAAATAAAGAGGGTATTAGGTGCCACGAACAATTTGAATTACAGCGTTTGGGACCTAAACCCCACTATTTGGGCACTTGGACAACATGATCCATCCTCTCCTAAACAGGATAATGTTGTAATGGACATATTTGGCCCTTTTCGCTTTGAAAACTTTTCAAGTGTGCACAATGCTTAAAAATAAGTATTTCCAAAAACCAGGAAAGCCTCCGATGTACCCCAAGAATACCCACAAGGGTCCGAGGACCCCAATATTAGGGCTATATCTCCCAAATACCATTCAGATTATGGTATCTGGGCCCGATAGCCCCATTCTTTGAATCCTTGGACACCTAGGGCACTATAATCGTTATTAAGAGGAACTGTCCCAAACCCTACACGTCAAATTTCTACCCAACATTCCTAAACCCTCAACCATCAGACCTACAGCCTAAAAATCTAAAACCCTTAGCCCTAAACACTATTTCTTCCTATATTTCCCTACAGATCCCTATGTATCCCTGAGCCCTGGCCCTGAACCCCTAAGTCTCACAAGCAGAGGTACCCAGCCCAGACAGCAGGCACGCTAACAAAGGCACCTGCATGGGGCTTCAGTGCAGGGCTAGCGGCACTTTAACATTGGGGATCTAGGGTTTAGGGTTATACACGGGTTTAGGTTGGGTACTGCCCCCACTCAGTAACAGTTGGATAATATTTCTAATATGCTGATATATAGCCCTTAATATGACCCCTAGTACAGACTGTTACTGGGTAGGGGCAGTACCCAAGGTTTAGGGTTTAGGGTGGGGATATACGGTTTTCTAGATACCCGAGAATACTTGAAACACTCAGGAATTGGGCCCCCTAACTTTGCCATAGACCAATACTGGCAGAAAGTCTGTGAAGACTACACACTGCCATGTATCACCTCAACATGAAGACTCATAAGCAATGCCAACTCCTAAGGGTCCAAGGACATAAATAAAAGGGGTTTTAGGGTTTAGGGTCCCTAAACCCTAAACCCTAACCTAAAACCCTGTTATTTGGGTCCTTGGGCCCTTAGGGAACAGCAACCAAACCCTAAACCCTGAAAAGCAATGCCAACAGCCATCCATGCGCAACAACCAGCTTGCGCAGGAGAACCATGGCAAAAGCGAACATCCACTTCCACTCGTCCGCCTTTGGGTAAAAGGGTTTAGGGTGTAGGGTTGTTGGTTTGGAGTGTAAGGCTTAGGGTTTAGGGTTCACGGCCTGTTGATTCAGGTTGAGGGTTCCGGGTTCAGGGTCGTTAGTTTAGGATTTAGGGTTGAGGGTGTGTTGGCTTATTAAGATTCAGGGTTTAGGATTCAGGCCCTCAACTATAAACCTTGCGCCTTACCCCCTAGGGCCAGCGCTTAGGGGGCTCAGCTGCGTGCATGTTCCCGAGTACCCATAAAACAGACAGTGGCCCAAAACAAAACCTTCGATATGCTGCTTCAAAACTGCAATGTACCCGCAAGGGTTACTATTCGTAGCCTTGCCGTCGAAAAAATATCTGTGCCATTTACAGGGCCCCTCAAAAGGCTGCTTTTCTGACTCGAGAACCCCAGGCCCTACACCCTAAACCCCAAACCTTAAACTCTGAACCCCAAGCCCTGAACCCTAAACCCCAAAACCCTAAGCTTCTTGGGCCTCAGAGAGATTTGCCAAAAAGGCAGAGATCACCAGGAGGTGTCCCAGCGTTAGCGTGATGCTGAAGACCCAGAAAGCAGCGTCCTCTGCTTGGAAGGTTTAGGGCTTAGGGTTTAGACCAGCAAGCAGCGTACTCTACTTGGAGGGCTTCGGGTTGAGACACAGAATGCAGCATCCTCTACTTGGCGGGTTTGGGGTCTAGGCTGTAGACCCAGAAAGCAGCGTCCTCTACTTTGAAGGTTTGGGGTTGAGGGTTTAGACCCAGAATGCGGCGTCCTCTACTTGGAGGCGCGTACCACTTAGAAGCTTAGAAGGTAGAGGGTTTCGGATGGTAATAGGAGTCAGAGTAACATCAAGAATGATAATGATGGCAATAGGAACGGTAATTTAGGGTTTAAGATTTAGGCTTCGTGGCAACTCCAGTCACAGCCTACTGTCATGCACCCTGAGTCTAATGGTCATGCCTGGCTAAAAATAGGGGACATGTGCTAAGTGGGCTGGGATACCACGACCCTCCCGGCATTCTACGAAATCTTTCTGAACATCCGCTGCTGCGTTGCGTGTTCTCTGTGTATAGTTGCAGAACACCATGGCGCTACCTCATAAACCATTGTCAGTGAGCAGCCCCCTCCTAAACTGTAGATGCGTGTATTCACTTCCTCTACTTGGAGGTTCATGGGCAGTTAGAACTGGGGTCAGAAGTAGGCGAGCTATAGCTACAACCTGCATTAGGACACTTGTATCGCTACTTGTGAGTACCCATGAACTTCCAAGCATAACTTATAGACTTATAGTACACATTCCAGGGTCAAAACCCCGATTGCCAGCTCATGTAAAACTTGTTTTGCATGTGATTCTCCACTAGCGGGGTAATTTTTCTAGATCTCTGAACCTACCATCGATAAGAAAACCCTAAACCCTAAACCCCTAAGCCGCTTCTTTAGTTTTCTTGGTCATTCTTGGGGTGTGTGGGGGGTTCTCAAAGCAAGAACGCTAGGTGACCCAACAATATATCGGAACGTTTAGAGATTATGCCGAACAAACCAAGCCCTAAACCTCAGATGAGTAATTTTTTTGGTGGTTGAACCTAGTAAGACTATATCTTTGATATAGAATACTATACCCCCAAAGGAAAATAATCAGAATCTTACTCTATATTGAGTACCATAGTATCCCTAAATAAAATACTACTCAGATGAAGTTGTTAGTGCAGAAACCATACTTTGTAATATGCAACTATACCCCAAACACTAAAACCCTAAACCCGAAACCCCCAAACCCCAAACCCTCTTATTCTCGCTAGTCCTTGATGCGTCGTTTGTAGAGGTCATGCTGCGGTTTGGCGCTCTTTTGCACGAAGTGGCGCTGAGCCAGACGGCTTTCCTAGGCTCCGCTTCGGCTTGGTGTAGGGTTCAGGGTTTAGGGTTTGGGGTTTATGAGGTTTAGGGTTTGGGGGTTATAAGGTTTAGGGCTTAGGCCCCAAGCCTTAGGGTTTAAGGTTTAGGGTTACTTCGGAATATGGGAATATACCATATAGGGGTTGTCTTCCCTGATTCCCTACTAGGAACCAGTAAGGGCCTAGAATTGCGCACCAGTGCAAGGGCGTGCTGTGATTTACTAGAATACCAGATACCTGGGACAGGGTAAAGCTTTCGCCTGGTTCGAAAGCGCCTGGTCCCTGATTCCCCTAAACCCTAAACCTCTGAAGTAGGGTCCTCCCAGAACATATTTCTGCTTCAGTTGCATACAAATGGAATCCGCTCACAAACCATAACTCGGATCTCTGCGACGATCTTAACACGGGAACCACAGCGGTTCATGGTTTAGAGCTTAGGTTTGGAAACGCTGGCTGCAACCCAGAGGTATCCCCAAACCCCACACATCGAATTTCACCCTCAAAACTAGCCTGCGCAGCCCAAAGTGTTATACTTGGGGGGGAAGGCAAGGTTGCTTTCTGGGGTTTTGAATCCTGCCAACTGCCCTACTCGGCCCCAATTACCGCAATCACAACCATTATAGCCCGAATAGAAACACTGGGGCTTAAGGTGCTTAATCTGCGGAAACCTTCCATTCAGGCAGTTGAACCCTGGTGGCTTACAAACCCTGACCTGCAAAAAACTGTTCTATCAAGACTGCAGTTTCAAGGCTGCGGGGAATCAAGTTCAGCAGCACGGAGAAAATGGCAATGAAGGTGAACCTGGACAAACCAATGTATCCATTAAAGAGAGCCTGGTACGTAATGCGTTGGTATCTAGACCTTTTGTTCTAGGTATAAGGATACTCTAGGTAGTAGTGTTGAGATTTGGCCCTTGCAGGTCAGTAGTGTTTATAGGTTTCATAAGGTTTATTGGGGTTTTGCGGCTGGTACATGGGGATGAATTTTAGCCTGCTAGCCGAACACTGCAAATTCTCAATTCTGCACCCACCCCAGTGGTCCAGCACCCAAGGACTTCGATTTTGGGTGCCGAAAGCGCTCAGACGGTGGTGTTTCAGCACGTGTAACCTGACCTACCATGGTCTTATTTAGGCTCTGGGAAAAAGATACAAATACCAAAGCTAGGCACAAGAAGCTGTTTGTACAGGTACGGTGGCTACTCTAAGTAGGATAAGCCCAGTCGCCAACACATGCTCCATGATCTTTGAAGTCAATATTAGCCATGGTCGACATTCCTAGTATCCCCCTACTACTCCCCTATATAACCCCCCTTTTAGACTATATCTCAATTGGCAACTTGGCTTAAGATGCGTGATATCCTGTGCTAGCCCAGGTACCACAGGAAGGACCCCCGGTCAAGTGGACATTCAGCAGGGCTGCGGGCCGCGACTGCGGATCCATCCACGGAAAAGAAGAGGGCAACAAAGGCCAAGGACCCCAAGAGGCAGTCCTTTTCGGATAAGGTTCAGGGTTGAGGGCTTTTTTTTTGAAGACTTTGCGGCTTCAATGCTTTGAGTTCCGGAGTTTCCCGACTTTCCGTTTTATGTGACATGAAATTGGGGAAATACCCCTACTCCCTGTACAATCCCTTAGCTCCATGAATCAAGTTAAGAGTCTAGGGTTTGAAAGCTCAGGGCTTGGGGCTTGGGGTAGGCACCACTCATGGAGATCGGAACCCAAGTATAGTTTCGGGGGGGCTCAACGTTAAGGTGGGATGCAGATAGGTGGGTTGAAGGATCCCTAATAAACACTCCATTATGTTGGGTCTTATTTCCTATACTTCACCTTTTGAGCCCTCTGAGAGATACAGCTCAAACTCGAAAGTAGCAACGCTGACAGAGCAATATCTATTTAGATTTAGGTGGTGGCTTGCTATCTGCACCCCATATTATCCCAATCTATACCGTCTATACACTTCCCACGACAACGGGATAAGGGTAAGGGTGTAGTACGTGTGTTTAATTGCGTAGCTTAGACAGATCCGAGATAAAAAATATTGAAAGCTGAAATCACCAGTCTGTGCAAACCTAGATTCCATGATGAGGACCTTCGCGCGCTTGGCAGTGGTCATGTGAAGATCCCGCATGGAAAGCTCGTAGACAGGGTTCGTAGTCAAGAACGCCGTCCAAAACAAACGAAAGCGAGAGGCGTGGGCGCCGTGAGAACCCAGGAATGCAGTCGGCAAGCTCTCATGCAACGACAGCGCCACATCTTTCCTTTCATCCACTTAGACTCGTATCCAAATTTCTAAAACCCACAAACCTAAACCTGTGATGACAAGGACAAAAATGTTGAAAAGTGACTAAACCCTAAACCCTAAACCCTTAACACACTTCAGCCGGTTCGTAGCCAGATCCGAGAAAGAATGTGCATGGGTTTGCTCCAGAAAATAGTTCCTAAGAATCAATATAGGGTGCCTTCTATGAAAGATGCCTCCATTTTTTGAAGTCCTATTATAGGCATCGTGCTTTTGAGGGTGTTCACGTGCACTTGAGGAATCCCCAAAACAAAGCTTGCTTAGCCGGTCAGGACAACATTCTCCCTAAGGCCCTATAAGGGTCCAGGTACCTAATAATCATATACTTACCCAAAACCTATACTATCATTACTAGTACCCTAAACCCAAGTACCTACTTATAGGGTACTTGGACCCTCTGGGTCTCACAGTTTAAAAGTGTTCCTTACGGTACCTATGAGCCAGCAACTTAACTTACATAGAGGGAGCTGCCCCGGGCATTCATCTCTAAGCCCCGGTCTGCCCCCCGTTTTACGCACATTATGATGACCCTAAGGGTCCAACGACCCAAATAATAGGGGTTTTAGGGTCCAAATACTCTACTATTTATGGTATTTGGGCCCTTAAACCCTATTATTTGGGTCCTTGGACCCTTAGGGTGAGATACAAATCTTACGTAGAAAGCGATTAGGGATGAGGTACATCCATTACTGTACACCCTCAACCCTAAACCTTAACCCTCAAGACCATGTAAACTTACCATTACTTAGGGTTCCCAACTTTCCTCAATGCTAGAATTTCAACATTTTACGAACCAAAATGACCACCCAAAACCCTAAGTAATGCTAGTAAACCTTAACCCCAAATCCCAGACCCAACCCTAGCAGGCTTGACAGGATAGTTTCAGCCTCGCGGACTTCTTGGTGATCCTGCTGCCCTGAACCTTGGTCTGTCTTTGAGACCCCTACTAGCTTACCTTGAGTTAGCTGAGAAAAATGAAGGAATGGAAAACAACATGGAAACTATTATTTGGTAGTTTCCAAAAATAGGGGAGACCCCAATATAGACCCCCCAATATTATACTCCTTATTATGGGGACCCCTAAAATAGTATCCCCTAATTTTGGGAACCCCCCATGTAGGGTTTAGGGTTTAGGGTGGGTAGAAAGGCATGGACAAAAAAAGGGAAACTACTCTAACGGGTTATACAGGGACTACTTTAAGGATTCATTCCTTGATCCCTAGCTAAACAAACAGAGGAAAAACCCTATGGTGGATACTAAAAAGCCTGCATGACCCTAAGCACCGTATACCTTGGCAGTTCTGCGGGATCGTTAGTATCAACAGTAATACCTAATACTCGCATATTTGCCCACCACCTGCATTATCACTGCTGTTGCCAGAATCCTAAGTGCGTACTTTTTTTGCACACTTGAAGCTTTTTGGGGTAGCTTGAACGTTTGCTTCCTTCTTCTCAAATGGCTGGATGTTTTTCAAAAAAATGTTGCTTAGAGATTAGGGTTGAAGTTGAGGTGACTAGCGGTTAGAGGGAATGGAATGCGTGCAGCAGCCCCTATGTAGGGTTTAGGGTTTAGGGTTTAGGGTTTATGTAGTCCTCATTGCAAAATTCCTACATGCCCTGTTCCTTGATTTTCCTGGATACCCGACCCATAGAACCTTAGCCCGTAAATCTGAATGGTAGACCCTACACCCTGAATGCTAAGCCCACAGCTGTAGAGTCTGCACCCTGGACCCTAAGCCCTAAATTGTAGACCCTTTACCCTAAACCCTAAACCTGAGGGCCCAAGTACGTGTAGTCATATACTCACCTCAAACTCGCACCATAAATTCTACTACGCAATACTACCCAAATCCCACGTAGCTATGTCTTGGGTCCTTGGACCCTAACCCTAAAGCGCGTAAATCACACCAAGGGGCCCAGCCCCTCGGACCCCAAATGTGGTGCGCGATAGAGCTGCTATGGAGGCCACACAGGCGGGCCACTTCCCACAGTGTGTTCCTTTGCGGTTTAGGGTTGTTGCCACTTTAAGGGTTTAGGGGTTCAGGTTTAGGGTCAAGGATTTCGGGTTCTGTTAGGTTTAGGGTCTAGGGGCGTAGCATCAGAGGCCTGAGTCGGTGACTGTAACTGGGTGAATATGTCTGAATATGTCATGTAAACCCTATCTATCGCTAGATAAGCCCCAGTCATCCCTATATAGACCCTCTACAAACCGTGTATCTACCTATATGAACTACATACAACATTTCCCATAGAGGTAATGGACATGGGCCCCTCTTAGGGATTACATCAGTCACTATACTAAACTACAAACATCACCCCTACGTCTACCCATCAACGGTCCCTTTCTAAGCCTAAACCCTAAACCCTTAACCTCAAAATCCAATCCCTTGGTAACCCACATGTTAACAGCAGCACATATGAGTAGCCTTTTTGTTGGTGGTTGAACCTGGTAAGATAATATTTCTTATATCAAATACTATACCCCAAAAGGAGGATAGAATCTTACTCTATATGGGGTACCATAGTATCCCCAAATAAAATATTACTCATATGAGCTATGGTCTAAACTTCTAGTATCCCCCTTCACAAATCCTATTAACACTCCCCTATAGAATCCGCTATGTAACCCCCTTTTAAGGAGTTTAGACCCGAAACCCTAAACCCTATATTATGCTACTCTACATAATCGCCTACATAAGCCCATTTAGGTTTTTTTTAGTCTAGCTCGTATAGTTGAAAGAGCAATCAGAGGATAAAAGCTCCAAGTTACAGCAAGGTATGGCTACTTGTTCTTTTCTAGGGTTTAGCTTTAAGGGTCCATGTACCCAAATAATAGTGCTGGAAAGGGGTACCTAGGGGAATATGGGGATATAGAGGGATGTGTAGGTTTCAGTGCCCATGTGCCCGAAAAACAGGGTTGAAACCACGCTTTCTATGGGTACTCGTGCCCTCAGGGATTGCTACGCCCCTGGACATGCAAGTAAGATTCGGATAGCTGAGAGCAAGAAATAGGTGCCCTGATGGGTGTACAGTAAGGGAATTCTAGGAAGAGTGCTGGGGACCTCGGCTTGAGGTCTAGCATTTACGGTTCAGTCGCGCAAGAAGCTGAAAGCTTAAGACTACAAGGAAAGTACCGTGAGAGCCCTCAACCCTGAACCCTACACCACAAAACCTGAACCCCAAAACCCTGAACCCTACACCCTAGAAACCTACACCTTGAACCCTACACCCTAAAACCTGAACCCAAAAACCCTGAACACTAAACCCCACAACCTAAACCCTGAACCCTACACCCTAGAAACCTAAACCCTAATCCCTGGGACCAGGTGCTGGCATAGAAGACGCTCTCGAAATCTGCACATCACAGATGGCCGGGATCTCGTCAACATCTCCTGGGTTCAAGGTTGAGGGTTTAGGGGTTAGAGTTAGTAGGGTTTAGGGGTTAAGGGTTTAGGGCTTAGGGTGTAGGGTCATTAGGGTTCAGGGTTTTTAGGGTATAGGGATTTTCGTGTTATTAGGGTTTAGGGTCTTTAGGGTTGAGGGGCACTGTTGGAGGATGTTTTTTCCTGGACCACCTTAAGTTTGGTGAGTCTTAGTGTTCTTTCGGGACAAGACGTGGTGCGGCACTTCCTTCCTCGGCAATACCTTCAGAGGTGTTACAGCGAATATTGCCATTTTTGCTGACCCTCGGCCCAGTCGGTCTTATCACCGTGATGGCGTATGATGCTTTGTCATTTTAACGTTTACAGCTACCATCCTGGAACCTACAAACCCCAAACCCTAACTGGGTTTCGGGTTTTAGGGTCTAGGGTCGCTAGCTCTACCCTACCTTTCTGGTTCTCAGTAGGGAAGAAGGGAATATATATATATTATAGGGGTTCTATAGGCATTGTATTCACATGTTCCGAACCCTACTAAGAGCCATTAAGCAAAACTTAACTCTGAAACCAGAGTCCAGGAAATCCTGTGTGGGTTGGGTATGCTTTTCGGACAGGAATCTCCTACGGACCCCACAGGAACACCACATTGCGCAAGCTCCAGGTAACCCTCAACCCGCAAAACCTTCACAACCTAATCCTTTAACCCCAGAAGAATTGATTTCTTAGCCCTGAGCCCTCAACCCTCATGCCCCTTCCTAATCCCCAAACCCTACACTCTAAAACCTAAACCTAGTCCCTATAAACACTTGGCACTTAACGTTCACTATCGGTCCGCACGCTTGGGAGCCCTTTGGGTTTAGGGAGGGCTTTTTTCAAATCAACCCCTGTAGGCTCATCGGACTTAGTAACTGCCTAAAACTAGCGTGACGCGCATGAGTCCAGTTGAGGGGGTTATCAGTCGGGTCATAGGCCCAGTTATAAATATCTACTACTAAATCCTATGAACCTTCATGCCGTAAGCACTAAACTTTCAAGCCTACACCCTGAACCCTAAACCCTAAACCCTCAACCCTAAACCCTCGACCCCAAACCCTGAACCCTAAACCCTCAACCCTAAACCCTGAACCCTGAACCTTAAACCCTCAACCCTGGACCCTACACTTTCACAAGCGCTCCTGCAGGCCCTTCTGGGAGTTTTCTTTCGACGCGGAATGCAGGCTCCTGGTTGTAATGGGGGCTCCAAAGAACCAAAAGTAATAGCCATAGTTTCGGGGCTAAGGTTTTGGGGTTTAAGGCTTTTAGTGTTTCAGGGTCTTTTTCGGTGTAGGGTTTACCTAAGTAACGAATATACCTGAAAGAAAATAAGGTGCTTTGTACCCAATATTCTGGTATCTTTACCTTCTGTACAGGGTCTACTGGGTCGCTGTTAAGGAACTTGAATTAAGTTACCATAATGGGTATATATGGTAACTAATAAGGTTTCCCCAATACAGTACCTTAATTTAAGTTCCTTAATAGCAACCCAGTCTAGGCCACTCTAGGCACGGTTTAGGGCTCAGGGTCTGGGGATCATAAAGGTCTTGCTCGTAGGCTTACAACCCCATGGAAAAGAGGGGCCCATGGGCTCTGGGAGGACATCTGCCTTCTTAGGGCGTACGGGTGGAGGGCTTCGGGACTATAACGGGTCAGGGTTACAGGGATTATGACCCGACAGGTTTAGGTGGACATTAGGAATCCTGGCGTTTTCCAATAGGGATACTCCATGGAGCCTCGAAATGCTAGGGTCAAGGATTTGGTAACTTCCCAAAATAGGCGGACCCCAATACACCCAAAAGTACTGTAATCCTTATTTAAAGGACCCCCAAGATGGTACCCCTAATTTTAGGAAATCCCCATTTGGGCCCAAGTAAGCACCGAAAAAGAATCGTAGAAAGTCTCGCTTCAGGCTTCTACACAATTAACCCTGGGAAACTCCCATAACCGGATTTAGGGTTTTAGGGTTTGGTGTGGAGGGGTTTAGGGTTTGGGGTATGGTTCAGACCTGCTGGTAAACCTCGTCACAATGAAGATACTAGCAGGCATGCCAAATGAGGAGAACGATATGTAAAGAGGTTCTCCCCGCAATGAAAGTAACATGGCAGCAGTGACGAAACGTAACATCTTCACTGCCTCCACATCATGGAAAGCCCTAGACCCCAACTAGGGTCCCTAAGGCCTAACCCCCATGTTGAGAAATAAGCTCACAAGTAAAGCCCAACTTGCCCTAAACCCTGAACCTTAAGGTCCAAACCCTGAACCGCTCCCAACTTAACCCACCCGAAATTGCCTGGTGTTGCGCACTTTCGGCGGCAAGTCCACCAAGAAGTAGTCGTCTCGCCAGAACCCGGAGCGGTGCGCATGGACATCGCTTAGCCAGCCCAGTACAATGAGCAGCCTTACTACTACGATTTAGGATTCCGGGCTTTGGATTTAGGGTTTACAAGTGGCTCCTGGGTTTGGGTTGCTGCAGAGCTGGTGGAGAAGTAAGTGCGGCGCGGCACGCCTGGCTATAGAGAAAAAGTGAAATTGGGTAAGAACAGTTTAGAAGACATTCAGGCTCCTAAGCTTCTCTTGAAGTTGTTTCTGCCAATGTGAACTCACAATCCCCTTTCCCCTAACATTAACCCCCCCCCAACCCCCAAATATTAAATACTCCCAATTAAATACTCCCAACTTATTTTACTATACCACAATGGGGAGTATTTAGTATTAGGGATTAGGGGGTGGGGCGGGAAGTTTAGTATTTAAGGGAAGGGATTTAAACGATTTTCTCATAAACCCCAAGCCCTGAACCCTAAACCCGAAAATGACAAGCAACCTAAAGGGATACACCTTGGCAATTCAAGTGCCCCAAATGGGTTGCTCAGCATTATGGACTCCGGACCCCTTTTGGTTACAGCTTATATTACGGCACCTGATATCTAGGGGCACCAAAATGGGACCCTAATTTTGGGAACTACCCAAATCCGAAACTCTTCGTTCCCTACTCACAAGCCCATCCGTAAGTCGGTAACCTTACATCCCAAACTCACAAATCGCAATCCCTAAGCCCCTGTAGCGCGCTCAAGACGTACTCCCAGCATGTACTTTAGGGACTTCGGCGTGAGAGCCCTAAACCCTAAAAGTCAAACCCTTAAGCCCAGAATCCACAGCCCCAGAACCCTATACGCCCTAAGCCATCAAGTCAATAAGAAGCCCGGAACCCTAAGACCCACATAAACCCTCAGCCTTGAGACCTAAACCCTAAACCCTTCACCGTAACCCTAATCCTAAACCCTAAGCCCTAAACCCTACCTAGACCCTAAATGTATGTGAAATAATTGCCTTTATGGATATTTTTGGTGGTTTAGGGCTATTATTTTACATACTTTTGGGGTTTAGGTAGACCCTAAGCCGTAAGCCCCTGCAGTCCAAACTGAGCAGCAGCGAGCTCGCGAGCAACACCAAGGCAGCAAGGCACGGGGGCCTCGACCACCATCCCGGGCGCTCCAGGATCTCCTTTCCGGCTGAAGTTTTAAGGTTTAGGATTTGGGGTTTAGGGTTTAATCTCCTTTCAAGCTGAAGGTTTAGGGTTTAGGGTTTGGTGTTTATATAATCTCCTTTCCGGCTCAAGGTTTAGGGTTTAGGGTTGGGTGTTTAATCTCCTTTCCGGCTGAAGTTTTCAGGTTTAGGGTTTGGGGTTTAGGGTTTAATCTCCTTTCCGGCTACGGTTCTAGGGGTGAGGGTGATTATATGGGTTATACAGTGGTTTCGAAGGATATATGGTGCAGTGCTGGCCAGCCCCCCCCAACAAAAAAAACATATGGTATTGGTATTGACACCAAAAAACGACGACAGTCCCCACTATCGGCTATTAGACCCTTCAATTCCCTATTAGGACCCTATTAAGGGTAGATTAAGGTACCCTGGAGGTTTAATAGACTGTTCACACTTTTGAGCGTCCGGGGCTGGCGGTCAGGGGACCATACATACTAAATGACTAGCTTATTCACCCTAAAAGAAGGGTAAAGGTCTAGGTAGATTCCATGTTCTGTCCCGTTCCTTCACTCCCTAAACCCCCACACTTAAACTCATGTGGGTACCTGGAGCCCTTGGGAACCCTCTAGACTTTCAAGCACAAGACCCTAAAACCTAAACCCTGAACCGTTTATAGGCACTTTCTTGGTTTAGCGTTTAGCTCTAGGTAGAGTTTAGGGTTTCGCGCTGGGGTCATGCGCTAGGGCTTCCTGGTTCCGCCTTAAATGGTCTTATGCAGAACCCCAACTAAGGGAGGACATTAAGGGGGTCATAGGGGAACCCATACAACACCGGTGATCCTTGAGACCTTCGGCTGACAGCATGTTTGCATTCCTGGGCGTTGTTTAGGGGATTTAGGGTTTAGGATTGAGGGGTTTGGGTTTAGGCTGTCGGCATGCAAGGAAGGAGTGGACAAGTACATGGAAACTAGTATTTCTTCTTGCAAAGTCACGTACGACTCCTCGCTTGCCTACAGTAAGTTCAAGGTTGGATAAGCCGTATAACCTAGAGGGTCCACGTCCAAGTACGCAAAGTACGCAAATACTTTGGGCGCCAGATACTATAATCTGAATCTTTGTTGGTACCTAAAGTCCTATTATTAGGGTACTTGGACGCTTAGGGTGAGAAACGAAAGGCCAGAATCCGGGAACTGGAGCATGGGATGATTTCTACTGCAAATCCCGCTTTCCGGAAACTGGTGTATAAGGGAAGCACTAAACCTTATCCAACCCTTAACCCTCGGATTCTAAACCCTAAGCCCGTCAACCTTTAAGCCCTGAACTTTATGCGTGACTTCTTGCTGGCTTCTAACTGCAAATCTTTTAGGTGGACCCCCCACCCAGTAATAGTCACTATAATGGATAACAGTGATTACATGCAGGTCCTCATATATTCCTATTATACCACTATTACATGGGGAGCTCACCAAATTCAGATCGCAAAGGGCTTACATGCATAGCACATAGCTGCAGCAGTTGCAGGGACCTGCCCCAATGTCCCAGAATTATGGGTACTATTCCCCTATATGAGGGTATATAGGGTCTAGGGTTTCTCAGAATTTGGGCTCCCTTTTTGGTGCCCCCATATACAGCATTGCAACGTGTCCTTATCTGTGCAATCACTACATACTTCCCCCAAATCTATATTACAAGTAATCATATTACCCAAATCCCAAGAACTCCCTAAACCCTAAACCCTCAGTTATCGGATACTTGGACCCTAAAGGCAATCAAGGGCTTGGAGCGCACTATCTAAAATTGATATGGGCTATAATCTAAACTCCTAGTCTCCCCCTTGCAAACCCTCTGTAATTGTGCCTTTTCTAATCCCCTTTATAGCCCCCTTGACGGAATTTAGACTACAGGCGGGCCGTCAGTTGGAAAGAGGCCCCTGGAAGTTCTTGGGAGGCCCTCTGTGGCCCCTGTTTGTTTTTTTGTTTTGAGCTCGGGACAATGCTCAGCGGGCCCCATGGTCCAGAAATCCCGCCCCCGCCAAACCTAAAGCAACCCGATGGCCGGATACTACTTATGGAGCTACGCTCCAATACAAAAACAAGGGGATGGTAGTTTCCAGTATATTTACCACTATCCCAATATAACCCCAATATTGCCTTAATAGTACCCTAGTATTACCCCAATATAACCCCAATATTACCTTAATATTACCCTAACATTACCCCAACATAACCCCAATATCACCCCAATATTACCCTAACATTACCCTAACATTACCCCAATATAACCCCAATATTACCCGGTCCCGTAGAGGCGATCCTGGGAGGCTTCACCCTCCCAGGCCCAGAGGCTGGTGCCAGTCCGGAGGCCTGTCCCCCCAAGGCTCCAAATAGCCCAATGTAGGTCATATTCATAGACTTTTGGGCCCAATGTAGGTATTATTTACAGACATGGAGCCCTAGGGTCCCCAAGGCTCGAGCACCCATGTTTACGGTCGGTGGCGCTCTCGCTAGTTTAGGGTTTGGGGCGTGGGGTTTAGGGTCTATGATACTTTTGACCTAGCTGATACCCTTCAAAAGTTGGGGAAAGGCCTGTGGCAAACTCTTAAACATCTGTTCCGATGGCCTTAAACATTGGGTAAGTGCGTAGGATACAGTCCTGCACGTAGAAGCTAACAATGTGGCACTTGGACCCGTAAGGACCCATAGAGCCTTCAAACCTGTAGGCCCCATAAACTCTATGAACCCTGCCCCGTAAACCACAGCCGTTAGGGCTCTCAGGGTTATGATATTTTGTCGGGGGGCGCATGAAGAGTTCCAGCCCAAGGCTTTTAGTCTCTCGATCGGGTGTAGAGTTTGGGGAGAGGTACACGTAACCTTAACACAGAATTTAAAAAGAATTTGGCCATAAACGGGTGCCTGTTTAAGCACCTTAGGCCCAAATGCTATAGATCCTTAGGGCAAGAGGCGCAATTTAAAAGCAAATGGGGCAAACAATATTCAGCTGACAAGAAGCCCCAACAGTTGGTTTAGGGTTTGCGCAATCGTACCCTAAGCATTCAAGGACCCGAATAAGAGCGCATTAGGTCCCAAATACCATTATTGTTGTAGTAGTTGGGCCCTAAAACACTGTTTTTTGGGTCCTTGGACCCTTTTAGGGGTAGGTACAATTTCACGCCAGCAGCTTGGGGCCGAAATTGCTACTTACCCTTCCCCAAACTAATTAACGTGCAACCTGAAAAGGGGGGCCTACAAAGACATCTGTCCTTCTAAAACGGGGCTATACCGGGGTTCCATGTTAGATCCGGTGAGGGTACTAGCTTGAGGCTACCTTACTCACCCTAGACCCTAAACCCGCAATCTCGAAATCCTGGAGCCCTCAACATGTTCGCGTGAGCGTGTGGAACATGAGCAAAAGTCTAAACTCCAAGTATCCCCCTTCATAACCCCTATAATACTCCCCTTTATGATCCCCTAGATAACCCCCTTTCAGCAGTGTACACACTAAACCCTAAATAACCCATTTGAAGGAGTTTAGATTATAGCTCACTTGAACCTACCAGCTCCCGTTCACTGCTTCGCGCCCAGAACGTGGAGCAGTTCGTCCTAGGTCTCCCGACGCTTGGAGGGGCATGTTACATGTTACTTACAACAATTAGGGTTTAGGGTTTATAGTCCCCCTTAAGTAGATAGAATATGGGGTATATGGTGATCTTATTATACTACACCCCCAAAGCCATGTTCTATCTACTTAAGGGGGACTATAAGTAAGCACTGTAGTTTCCAAGTAGGCTATCACTACTTCGAGGTTCAGCGGAACCTAGTAGGGGCTTTAGAAGGGGGGATAAATGGGGTTAACATGGCTTACCCTAAGGGTCCAAGTACCTAATAGTCATATACTTACCCAAAACCTATACTATAATTACCATTACCCAAAGCCCAAGTACCAAATTACTGGGTACATGGACCCTCAGGGTTATAGTGGTTATAAGTTATAAGTATACTCACAGAGCCGCCCCGACCCCCAAGTATTACGCGCCTCCCATGTAGGAGAGGGCTTTGCAGGATTTAGCATTTCGGGCCTTGGCTCGGCTAAGAGAGAAAAAGCGCTATTGCTGGGTTGCCGTTAAGAAGCGTAAGTCAAGTTACCATAATATGGGTATATTGTCACAAGCAGGGCTCCCTCATAACAGTAGCTTACTTTAAGTTTCTCAAATGCAACTCAGTGTTGTGAACAACATACAGGTACTAGTTAATAGTGATAGTAATGAACAGAATGGTGGAAATTGATACAATTGTGACAGCGATAGTAAGATATACAGCATGCCAATGGTTACTAATTCTACAAACAATAACTGTATAGGTAGTGATCAGTACAAGTTGTTGCCACCTCTGCGAACTTAAAATGATATTGCGCAGGAACTACAGAACCCAAATGCCCGTAAAACCAGCATCACTCACGAAGACTTCCGAAAAATCCCATGAACACATGGCACGACCAACATCTTATCTCCAAAATCCTGAGCCCTAAACATAACACCTGAGACCTGAATCATAAAATCTTGCATTTATCAAACCCTGAGGAAGCACAAAGCGCACCTGCATGTTTAACTGAACAGCAACCTGGGGTGCATCGAACTAAAGATGTATATAGGATGATAAAGGAGTAGTAATCCTGATTACTCAGGCGTCTACATTAGTGATGTGTGGCTGAAAAGTATGAGAAAAATGATATTATGTTTATGGGTACTGAAGGATTTATACAGTATCCCTACTATGCAGGTTGCTACGTTACAAGTTCTCGGGAAAAAAATTATGTGAAAACCAAACAGTTTGTGGTTCCATTTGTCTTTCCCATTGGAGGCTCCCTTCTTCAAGTAACATCCTTAGATAGTCCTCATTTAGTCCCCATAACTGTATAATTAAGACCCTTGACTTAGTCCGCATACCTGTATAAAACCCTTTACTTTAGTCTCCATAGCCGTATACAACCCTGTACAACCCCTTATTGATTAACAATTGCATGCAGGCTGAGTTTCTGAAAGCTTGCCCGAGGCAGCGCAAACGCAGCTACGCCCCTCGATGTCGAACACCTCACCTTCACATTCCCTACTTGAAACCCAAAATTCGTAAACCGCGTTCGGGGTTACAACAAGCTTAAGGTTGAGGGCTTTTAGATTGTTAGGGTTTTAGGGTTTAGGGTATACAGCACTTCAACCCGGCTATAGCCCGACTGGAATCCCTAGTCTGAGCTCCCTAAGTTCACTAAAGTGAGTATAACCCAAAGGCTCCATGTATCTCTATGATATAAGTCTAGGCCCTAAAATAATTATGTGCGAGCCCCTTTGGGCCCCAAGTATTTACTACATACCTACATGAAGCCTTGGGGCCCCAAACCAAAAACCCTAAATCCTGATCCCTGAACCTAAACTGCAAACCCTGAACCATAAACCTAAACCCTTAACCCTAATCCCTGAACCAAAAAAAGGAAGCGCCTTGCAGGTTGCAGAAATGAGCCCCGGCTTCTCGAGCGATTACCTAAGTTCAGAGGTCCCCAAACTAACCCCATCACCCTGTATTTAGTTTTAGGGTTTGTACGGCATTGTAGGGTTTAGAGCTATAACATGCCTCCAGAATCCGCATACTGCTCCCCTGGAAGGTTTCCGAATTTCCGCTTCGTTGAGCTGCTGAATGAAGCCAAACAAGGAGAAACGTTAGCGAGGTAGTAAAAAGGGCAGCTAGGGAATGTACCATACATAGGTGGATCTCAAAACTTTGGTCCTGCTTTGGGGGGTTATGTGGAGTGGGTCACCGGCATCTAAGGTTCGTGTAAACGCTAAAGAAAATGCAGAAGAGGTTGTCGTTGAGGTTCAGGGCTGTCAAGATCAGGCACTGAGTTCGCCAGGACCCTTGCAACTACCCAAGAAGCATCCTAGGTTCAGTGCTTGTAGGGTTACACATTATGGTGCTTACTCTTTGGAGCTTAATCAAGGCTGACGTTGTGAAGGTTAAGGGTCTGGCTGCTTGCGTCCTCACCGAAAAGCGCCTAAACCACAAACCGAAAGCCAAAACGTCCTGCGTTCCTGTAACACATTTCCAGATAGCTTTAGGTGGACCCCCCACCCGGGAATAGTGACGTAAGTGATAATAGGGATTATATCAGCGCCCTCTCATATTTCTACTATGCTACTATTACCGGGTGGGGGGTCCTCCTAACTTATACTACCACGCCTGGCCTAGGCTCCTCCGTAATTGGCCTGAAGTAGCCCCAGGTATCGTTCAAACCGAACCTGGCGGGATTGCAGGGGAACCCATGAACACAAACCCCTTAACCCTTAAACTCTTAAACCACTAAACTCTAATACTCAGTGCTAAGAGCGAGCAAGACACCGTTCCAGCAGCATAGTCCCATGGCTTGCCCCCTAGACAGATTCCCAGCAGAAGGACGGAGATGTTGATATTGTGAGTGTGGAGTATCAGCTGTTTTTCGCATTTGCATAAATATATGACACATATGCATATATGCATCTGTATCTTTTCGGAGGAGTTATTGGGCTTCAACTTAGCATACTGCATGGCATAAATGTGTTCCACCACCACCATTGAAAGGCGAGTGAATGCCGGACCGGGCAGGCGCAAGCTCTTAACATCACAACAACGAACAGGGGCTACGAATACGGATGAACGATGTAAAAAAAAAACAGTGCTGACTACACAAATGTGCAACATAGGGCAAACGACGCCAGCTGCGGCTTTGTTGCCTGCTTGTCTGCCTGCCTGCTTGCTTGCTCGCTTGCTTACCTAACTAAGTACCTGCTTCTTCTTGTGCTGCTGTGACCGCAGCAACAACTACGACACGTCATGATTGTCGGTAATATAACGATATCACTAGACTGCTTCCACTAGACTGCATCTGGTATTGTACCAACACCACCACCGCCGCCGCCGCCGCCGCCGCCGCTGCCACCGCCATCACCACCGCCATCACCACCATCCCCACTGTTGCTATTGCAGCTGTTACTGCGACTACTACTGCTACAGCCACCCCTACGGCTACCCCACGGCAAGTGCTACTGCTATGGCTACTGCTTGGGCCAATGCTACGCCCACAACTACGGCTACTACTGCTAACTAAAAATTACTGCAAGCAACAACTGCTACTACTGCTCCTGCTAGTACTGCTACCGCTAGTATTGCCAGTGATGTTGCTACTGCTGCTGGTGCTGTTCCGGCTACTACTACTACTACTACTACTACTACTACTACTGCGACTAAGTGCTAGTGTTATCACAGTGGATGGTGGAAATCTCGCATCGCTCACTGTAGCCCAGATAACAGGAGTTACATATTTGGATCCGAAGTGGTACACATTTCATTTGTCAACAGTATTAGTTCTACTGCTGCTACCGCTGCTGCTACTGCTTCTGCGACTATAGCTACGTATACCACTAAGACTACCATACGTGCCAGACCTGCCACTTTTCCGTCCGGAATCCCTCGACCGTACCCCTTGGGCCTTCTCCGCTCATACCTGTATAGTATGCGCTGGCACGTCCGCAGGCAACCCAACAAAGAGATAGTACAGCTGTACCTGCAGGCGCTCAACGGTTCCAAGTAGCCATCACTTGGGTACTTGGGGGCTTAGATAGTAGTAGCAACTGTAATGTAAGGCCTGGAGAAATACGTATACAGGCAGGGACTTGTCCACAAAGAAGAAGCACCACACCCGGGTCTCTGCTTGTACGTAACTCATCTTCCGCTCGGTCTCAGTTTCGAAGAACTAGGTAGTTGTGATTTGAGTAAGAGTGGTTCTGTTACGGCTTGGTGGAAGGCATTTGTTTTTGGTGATTTTGGGCCTGAAGGACCTGCCAAGCTTTGTAAAGACAAAGTGTTCTGAATTTGTGTTGTTATTGTCGCTGCTGCTGCTGCTGCTGCTGCCGCCGCCGTGGTTGTTGTTGTTGTTGTTGCCGGGGCCGCTGCCGCTACTGCCACTGCCACTGCCGCTGCCGCTGCCACTGCCGCCGGCGCTGCTGCTGCTGCTGCCGCTGCTGCTGCTGTTTGCAATACTGGGTTTACGTCCATAAAGGTCTTGTTTGCTGGTAAAGGGAGTGGATGATATGCATATCCTTATTGGTCTTGCTGCAGGACATTTTCCAGGAAGAAGGGCTCCAATATGAGCCCCAATAAAATCGAACCCTTACTACAGGGACCCCCGAAAAGGACGCCCATGGCGGTTATCCTCTGAAGCCTATAAGCGGCTATATATCCCCCTGTCAACTCCCTATATATCCGTATAAAGGCCGCAGAAAACGATTTCGCCCGGCAGGCAACCTCCAAATTACTTTGGTTCAGCGCTGCAGGAACTCTCAAAGTTGAGGGGAACAATAGCAAAGGCGTTCAGGTTCCAGACTAGCAAGGGGGTCGAGGTGTGGGGTTGTACCCTGTCCCAAGCTAGCATGGAACCCCAAAAAGGTAGAGACCATTGTCATTTGAACCTGATAGCCTGGCCTCTCTCTTCATCTCCCTTTCCTTTTCCTCCGCAGCAGTCAGTGGCGGTGGCGGAGGCAGCAGGTTTCGTCACAGCTGCTCCAGTGACAGAGGAGGAGCAGGTGGAACTGGAACTTTAGCCAGCTTCGGCCTTGCCTCTTAAGGCATTGCTTGTACCTTCGCAGGCACCTTTGGCGGAGGAGGCGGCGGGAGGTTCGGAGTATCTGGAGCATAGCAGCATCAAACCCTCTCCATGGACTCGAGAGATGAGTCCAGGGATGTCCGCCTCCAAGTGGATCCGGTGATCCAGGTGGATGAAGGCGCTTGCGTGCTCTTTGTTGCCCTCATGGACATGCACCGCCGTAGAGACGATTCCTCTCGTCTCCTGAGAAGGCGTATACGTGGTTTTCCATGCCAGCTTGGGGAAAGGTAAATATGTAAAAGTGCTCCTTAGCAGATGTGCCTTACCCCTATAAATCCCTTACAGTCTAAATCCCCATAACCCTAATTTTTGACCCCACAAGAGTCAACAACAAAAAGTCTAGAGGACCCTGCCCTAAAACCCTAAACCCTTCAACGCTGAACCCTCAGTCTGAGAAGTGAATCCAATAAAGACATCCTCCCTATCTGAAACCAGATTTACATGGCTACCAGAATACTTCGCAAATAATTATAGGGTTTTAGGGTTTAGGGTATCCCCAAAAGCCCAAAGTAATATTTCTGTCTGACATTAACAAGTCAACGGCAGGAAGAACAATTCTCTGTCAACTAGTAGTCGTACCCCTAACCCCTGAACCCTAAACTGGGTGCTCAGTAGGGATCCAGAAAAAAATCCGATGATAGTTGTTAAATAACCAACCCTCTATAATGGTACCTAGAAGCCCCAAGGCTCCAAATAGCCCAATGTAGGTCATATTCATAGACTTTGGGGCCGAATGTAGGTATTGTTTATAGACATGGAGCCCTAGGGAACCGGTTCCCTGATTCAATGCCAAGCACGAGGGCCTTGTGAACGCATCGCACTTCTAATGGCCCCTGGGCCTACTGGCTTCGGTTTGGGGCTTTAGGCTTTTGGGGTTAGGGTTTAAGTCTTAGGCCTTACGTTTCAAGGTTAAACCCCTTAAGCTTCCACCCTAACCCTTAAACCCATGACATCGTCGCCACCCAACCCAGCCCAGCCATCAAAAGTAAACTCTGAACCGATAAGCCATGCCCATACAACCCAAATCCCCAAACCCTTTAGGCTTTCAATTCATACCTCTAACTTTCAAAAGTTGCGACCGGGATCCCTCCACCCGGGACCTATGCCGTATTCTACTGCATAGCCCCTACCCTGGACCCTGCACCCTACACCATTGACCTTAAACTCTGTACCCTAAGCCCGAAACCCTCTCTTCAACTTGTAGTCCTGGACCACAGACCCTTGGGGCACCAATTGTCCGTGTCGCTCGCACCCCATTCAGCATCAGGGACCGAAGGCCACCGAGCATCTTGCCCACGCCCTCCTGATGGTGTCAAACCATACGAGCGGAGCTTTGCTACCCTAACAAGAGTCTTTAGGGTCTAATTTAGGGCTTATGCCTGTAACCCCAATCACCTACAGCTTTGTAGTAACTACCCGTGAGCTGCTAGGTATATATACCCATAAAACCATAGATAATTGAGGCTACAGGTAGCGTGCGAATGGAGACTATGCTAACCCCAACCCGCAAAATGAGAACCCTGTGGCTAGCACTCTCAAGGGGCACTAAACCCTAAACCGATTCCCAAAGTGTCCCCTAAGGCGAAACAAGGCCTACGGTTTACAATGCTGGTTGGTTCAGCCCACTACTCTAGCGCCTCTTATACATCTGCAAACTTGCAACTGATCACAATACTTGTCACCCGGGTTGCCATGAGGTAGGTTCCGGTTTTGTTTAGGATGCCCCTTTAAACACGGTTATTATACAAGCCCTAAACCCTAAACCGTATTTGAGAGCTGAGGTTTAGGGATTCGGCTTGATGCAAGCTTGAAGGTGAGGTTTAGGGTTTAGGGTTCAGGGTAGTAATTAACCCGTATAATACTACTAGGATCTTGAGATGAACCGTATTACAACTTATGATGCATGGAGGGAAATCTAAACCCTAAACCCCAAACTCTGAACCTTACGTAAACCCTAAACCCAATCCTTTTCAAACCCAATCCTTTTTGAACCCTAGACCCTAGCCCCTGAACCCTAAACCTAATCCAAACCTTGAACCCTAAACACAATCCGTTTTAAGCCCTAAACACGGAACCCTAATCCACATATCTATATCTCATCAGCCTCTGACCGCTCGTAGCCGAGCTCGAATAGGACCATCGCTTCAGAAAGCTTGGTCGATCCATCTACCTGACTTAGGGCTTGGGCTTGGGAACCAGCCCAGGGTTTAGTTTAGGGTTTAGGCTTTGGGTTTCGGGTCTAGGGATCAAGGGGCTTCAGGGTTTAGGACTCCCTCCCCAAGTGCCCAAGTACGCAAAATCAACATAACTCTCAACATCTGCACAAAGGCTACTACCTACAAATTCGTGAGCCCTAACCCTAAACCCCAAGCCCTAAAACCTAAACCCTTATCCTGCTTATTGCGTACGTGGAAAATAGGGTTTTAGTAAAAGTTGGGGCTGAAAAAATACAGTGCATTGGGCTTAGGAGATTCATGGCTTGGCGTTTAGGGTTTAGGGCTTGGGGCTAGGGGCTTGGGGCTTAGGGCTTGGGGCTTAGGGTTTAGGGTTTAGGGTGTTGGGTTTGAGCTTCTGCTTTCAAAAGCGCAGGTTTCGCTGGAAACTGGCTGCTTTACTGTGTTCGATGTCAACTTCAGAAAGGGTACGTACCTCTAAATCCTAAACCCCAAACCCAATGCCCTAAACTGGGAACCATAAACCCCTAAACCCTGAACCAACCTTAACTCTAAAACCTAAACCCTGAACCGCATACCCTAAACCCTGAACCTTCAAGCCCATGTAACCTTAACTTTACCTAGGGTTCCTGGATTTCCGTAATTTTGAATTGCATTTTCTGAATTTTAGAATTTTAAAACCAAAATTACGCCCGCAAACCCTAAGTAATGGTAATAAACCCTCATACGCTAAACCCTGAACCCTAAACCCCAAATTGAACCAAAACCTGACATCCTTGGCTCGAAAATCTGGAGCTCCGTGCCGGACCCGCAGCCACTGCTCTCAACTCTCAAGCCTTCTCCAAACAAAGGGGGCCTATATACCCTACCCAATGTGAGGGGACCTTAAAAATCTATGGCATAGTGGTCTAGATAAAGTTCAATGATTGAGTCTGGCAGGTTGCAGGCGAGAAAGCAAGATCAATCGAGTCATCTCTCCCAGGACCCAAAGCATGAGGATTCTAGCAGTGGGCAGAAGAAGGACATGGAGCTTGACAAGTACAATTGAGCTTTGTACGATAGCCTCCTCGCCCGTTTCCTGTCCCTGCATGCCGGCTCATGGTGCAAGATCCCTGGCGGAAAGACTCAATCATGTATGCAGGCGTCAACAGGCATATATGTATGTATATAAATATACATGGAAATCAGTATACATGTATATATGTAGGGTATGCGCAGACAGGGAAGACGAGAAGAGCTCAGCAACAAAAAAATGCAACAGCGAAGCAGTGGCCTGACCATAATATTTCCTAAGCCCTATACATTCTGTAGCGGGTCCGTCAGGGCGACTAGGCTACACGCCCCAATTCTCAAACTGAACTCTCCACTTAGGTTTTGCAAGCCCGCCTAAACATTGTTTAATGCGAGCCGGCAGTCATGTCATGGTTCTGTATATTACCTGGAGGGCCAGGTGCACTCCTTAAGTCCACTTTCAATCCGTATGAGTTGAGCCACATAATATAAGCTACTGTCTAAACTCCTAGTATCCCCCTTAGTAACCCCTATAGTACTCCCCTATATAATCCCCCATATAATCCCCCTTTAAGGAGTTTAGACTATAGCTCATATAATACTCCATCGTATCCCTACTGTAAGCTACCTGCGAGTATTAAATGCACCTGACCCCCTCCCAAGTCGCGAGGGGTGGCCCTTGACCTGTGGACCCTGAGTCGCGCCTGAATCCTCTGACCGTTGAGGTATGCTCCTTGCGATACTGAGGATCCCGGCTTGGGCTTCAGGGTGTAAGGGATTTGGGACTTTCCAGGTTGAGGGGCTTAGGGGCTAGACGGATTTAGGGTCTACAGGGTTGAAGGTTGAGGGGATTCAGGGTCTAGAGGTTTGGGGTTTAGGGCTTTGTATACTTAGCTCTGAATCAAGACGTGAAAGCAGTCACATGGTGGAGAGAGGAAATTTCCCCCCCCCCTGGTTGCAACAACCGATGCCTAAATACTTCTACCAAATCCTACCCTAACTCCTCAACTGAGAAACCGGGTACCTAAATAATGCTGGGACACTCCGGGCTTCAAAAAAAGGATCACCCAGTGAGTTTTTGGGGGTCACGCGTAAGGACTGTGCACCGATGAATTACACTAAGGTCCCAATGCTCAAATAACAGGGCCGTCCGTCCGAAATTAGATCGGCGGAATGTTATTTAGGACCTGAAGCCCCATTAGTTGGGTACTTGGAACTTTTGGATTTGAGAAAATTGCAGAATGCAGCAAGAAAATATCGAGGGTCCTACAATTCGGTCATGTAGCGTTTCGATGGACTTTATGCTCTCGATTGTTCGACAACACTCCACAACGAAAATACTTGGAGCGTGGAATACCTAAATGGGATAATTCGACCAGAGGCTAGCGGGGGCCTAAATCAGGCCTCATAAAGAGTCCATGAGATCCATAAGGTTCAGGGTTGAGAGGTGTTGTTGGCCTTGATTCTACTGCCGACGTGGCCTCCCCTTACGGCAGGTGCATCAGAAGAACTGGACAGAACCAGGGCATAGCGATTCTTCTGTTCGAGCTCAAAATGTCCTGAGTATCCACATAGGGAACACTTAGCCAAACTTTAAGGGAAGTTCCTGCTACACAAGCGAGTATTTACTGTGTAGGTACTTTGGAGCCTGAACCCTGAACCCTAAACCTTGCCAAACCCTAAATGGAAATCAAGAGGCATGTGGAAGATGTCTGACATGAAGCTACAACATCCACCTAAGCAGGTAGCTTTTTCTCGACATGGGTGGTTTAGGGCTTAGGGTTTAGGGTGCTTAGGGTCTAGGGTTTATCGGGAGGTCCCTCTATGTAGACCGAATTGGGTACATAGGATTCTTGTCATAAAAACTCCAACACCCACAACTAAAAACTCCCTAAACAGTCAAACCAAAACGCACATAAGCCATAGTCTAAACTCCTAGTATCCCGTTTCAGAACCCCTGCAGTAGTCCCCTATATAATCCCCTATATAACCCCCTTTAAGGAGTTAAGACTATAACTCAGTAAATGAGTAAGCAGCAGCCTGTATCAACATGCCTTCTCAGGGCTTTCAATTTAGGGCTTGGTCTGAGCAGTCATCTATTTGCAATGTTGAAGACGATCCTCATTATGTGCTCTATAGTCTTAACTCCTTATATGGGGTTACATAGGGGATTATATGGGGGACCACTATAGGAGTTATTAAGGGGGTTACTAGAAGTTTAGACTAATTACGCCATCATAGAGGTTTAAGGAATCCCTGAACCCTAAGCCCTAAACCCTGAACCCTAAACCGCATCAACATCTCCGAGCCTTCAGCATCGGCTGCCACGAAGAGCTCGTCCGCATAGGGGTCATACCTCTGCTGTCGCTTGATGCCCTGAAGAACCCTAAACCCCCTAGACCCTAAACCCTAAACCCCCTGAACCCTAAACCCCATAAACCCTAAACCCTAAAACCCTAAAACCCTAAACCCTAAAATCCTAAAACCCTAAACTGCGTGAACAGAACTGGCCTTGACTCTAGTATACTGTTTGAGGTCTGAAGATCTCAAGATGTGAACGTACAGAGCTGAGGGTTTAGGGCCAGGAAACATCTAACTCAAAAACGGCGGAGCCCCGGATGGATTTTTGAAAATTTAACTCCTGCATCCTAACCTTTACCCTAAGGGTCCACGGACCCAAATAATAGGGTTTGAGGGCCTAAATGCCATTCATATTATAGTATTTGGGACCTAAAACCCTATTATTTGGGTCATTGGACCCTTAGGGCTAAAACATACAGACCCTACAACCCCCGCGGCTAAACAATCAAACCCATGGCTTGCATTCCTGCCAGACATCCAACTGCAAAAAGTCGCGATGCTTCCAGGGTCTCAGAGATAGGTCCCAAGAGAGACGCATACTTTGCCATTTCAGAAATATCACTTTAAACCCTGAACCCTAAACCCCATAAACCCCTAAAACCCTAAACCCTAAACCCCCTAAACCCTAACCCTAAACCCTAAACCCCCTAAACCCTAAACCGCGAATTAGGGTTTGGTGTTCAAGGGACTCAAACGGTGCTAGGATCCCCCACTCTGATTTTAGAAGCCCTAGGCCCTACCCTAGGGCCCCATGTCTATAAATAAATTGGGTACTGCCCCCCCCCCCCCAGTAACAATCTATATTAGGGGTCCTACTAAGGGCTATATATATAACCCTATTATATATACATTATCCAACTGTTACTGAGGGGGGGGCGGGGGGCAGTACTGAGTCTATAAATAATACCTACATTGGCCCCCAAAGTCTATGAATATCATCTACATTGGGCTATTTGGAGCCTTTGGGGCTATACCCTAAACTCTGTACATCCCGTAATCAACGTGTCTTGGGCTGTCTGGGGTACTTCCGCTAGGTTCCCTGTCTTCCTTTCGTACACATAGGGTCCATAGGTGGATAGTTTAGTGTTTAGGGTTTGGGGTCTAGGGGTTGAGGGGTAAGGATCGGTATACAAGATAAACTCACGGCCCAAAGAGGTTCCCATGTAACTGCTTTAGGGCCCAGGTATGTTCTATAGAGCTACATGGACCCTTTGGGCCTTTGGGGCTTATTGCTTCCGATGCACGGGCAGGAAGTGCTACAAGGTCTCCTTCTATCATGGATTCCTAACTACTCCTGCTCGTACTGCACCTCGGTCCAAAGTACCTGCATATGACGAAATATGGTTGCGGTAGTAGGAACTTACTCAGTGGCCTGAGTCGGGGCCTCTAGATCCGCACGCAAACATACGGCATCCCATGTTTGCAAGACTCCTTTGACATGGCTCCTGCCCCTAAACCAGGAACCCTAAACCCTGCCCCGCCTTTCCGGCCCTAGAAGCATGTAGAATAATGGCCCTTGTGGCAGCTGATACGTGTCTTGGGCCATACTGTATTTTTACCTAGTTTTGGGGTCCGGGTATGCTAGTAAGAGATGCAGACAAGACAGATGCAGATGTAGGAGGCTCATGAAGACAAAGTGGAATAGAGCAAGCGGGAACCCCGAATCCTAAACTCTAAAGCCTCCGCATGCCACTAACCACCAATCCAAAAAGTCGAAAGTACCTAGAAAGTCCAAGCCATGATTCCCTTGTAGAAAGAACTTTCCCTATACGTCGATTACCCCAAGCGTCCAACTAACCAAATGAGGCTGCTTACAGTTCCAAAGACCATAGCTTGAATGGCTTTTTGCAGCTACATCCCTGCAATTGGGATACTTCTCTCAAGGTTAAATATTCCCTGAATGGGTTCGCACGACCCCTTGTGTGTGAGTCATGGGAAGGAAACATAAGTATAGCGCAAATATAACTGCAGTTTGTGTTGACTGCTAGTGGGTGGGGGGAGAGTCCTTCTTTGGAGGATCGGGGTAATTATAACCCATTTAAAGCTATACTTGTAATCCAGCTATGAGCCCCCTACGTCTCTTATTGTGCTTGTAACTCTACTCAGGCATAACTGCAAGCTATAACTGGCTTACAATTCCGCTGAACACCCAACCCTGTTGCGACCTTCCAGGTATGTCAGCCACGACGCACGACCCCCAGCACAGGCTTTCGACCTTCAACGCATCGCTCAAACGCTCGGTCACTTGCCTACCCAGAACCCAAAGGGTTCATGTCATGTAGCTCTGTAGTATATACCCGGGCCGTGAAACATCTATGTGGAAACAGTTTTGGGCTCCAAGTATGTTCTGTATACCTACATGAAGCCCTTTGGGTAAGTGGTAGTGCGGAGTTTCGCAATGAAATCAGTCCAATCCGTAACCGGGACCCCCAAAATCGTGCCCACTTTTGTTTTTTGTTTTGGTCCTTTTTCGGGATCCCCCCAGCACCCCCCAATATCTTGAGCAACCCTCCAAGAACCCTTAAAAGTTTAGACAATTTTTTTTATATAGCTACTTGGAGTGGACCAAACCCCGCTAGAAACATTGCCATCCCTTTCTCACTACCCCCTGAGCACCGGTAAATAGACGGCTGCAAGGCTTATCCAGGATGTTATGGTATCAGACACTTCATATGAGCCATAGTCTAAACTCCGTGAAGCGGTTTTTAGGAGGGGATTCTATAGGGGAGTCTTTGCGGGGTTATTAAGGGGGCGCGCCTGGCTCGTCGGTTCCTGACTAGGAGGGATACTAGGCATTTGGACAATGGCTCATATGACCCGAAAGCTTAGTAAGGGCGATACTAGGAGTTTTGGACAATGGCTCATATGGGATATAGTGGGCCCAAGTGGGCCCAAAAGTACTCATATAGGAACTCCTTAAAGCCTTTCCCATCTTGGTATCTGGAGCTTATGGCACCGGATGCCACTGTCTCACGGAATGCGCTCCACAAACCCTGAGTCCTACACCCTAAACCCTATAAACCCCCAACTCTATAAGCCTTAAACCCCAAACCCTGAGCTGCGGCGTGCCAGAAGCGGTTGGCACGCTTGACTTGCGGAATGGTAGAAAGGACTGCTGAAGAAGGGTTTAGGGTTTAGGATCTAGGGATTTCAGGTTTAGGGTTTAGGATCTGCGGATTTAGGGTTTGGGGTTTAGAATCTGGGAATTTAGGGCTTAGGATCTAAGGATTCATGAAAATATGGTGTAGGAATGATGAGGCTTAGGGCGGTTTGCCCTGTGGATGGTGCATCGCTGGGAATGCGCATCAGTTTCATTCTCCCACGCAGCGCATCCTGCAGCTAGACAAACATTCCCCAAGCACAGTACGGGATTCCAATAGCACCCCCCCCAAATGTAACCCCCACAGATTTAGAACCCTATTAAGCCTTATTAAGCCCTATATAATCCTTATTAGCTCCTTAAACCCTGGAGGGGTACCTTTGGGGGGGTACTATTGTGATCCCTTACACAAGGTCCCCTTAACGTACCCGAAAACACTTTTCTCCTTTTCAAAAGGACCCCCCCAACTTCCCCAACTAATGACCCTACAGCACCCTACTGTTTGGAACCCCCAGGACTAGAGGCCGGATTGCGATGATGTAGGCAACATACCCCAAGCAAGAGATCAGTACGTACTCACCAAGAACCTATAGAGGGCTATACCTGCTATCCCTCAAATCACAAGTACTCCAGGATTTGGCACTCCGACCCCGAAATCCCAAACTCACGCATGCCTGTATGTTCCTGTATATCCCTATCCTAAACCCTAAACCCGGGATTGAGGAAGGGAAGCATTAGGCCCGACAGAGTCTTGTCAGTGCTCGATGACAGTGCCAATACCGAGCAGAAACTGGGTGGCTGTTAAAGAACTTAGCTTAAGTTACCAGATTATGGGTATGTAGTAACTCGTGGGGTTTCCGTATTATAACAAGTTACCATCTTATGGGTATCGAGTGAATTGATAACGGGGTTTCTTTACTATAAGGGTTTCAAAAAGAATCCGTAACAGCAACCCAAGAAATGGCAAACCCACAGGGTTCAGAGCAAATAGAGGGAACTCTTAGTCTGACTGGAAAGCGAGCTGCTGCTACAGAAGCTCTACCTTGTACTATGCAATGCAAGTAATTCTCCCGTAAAACACGAAAACCCAAACCTCAAACCCTACACCCTAAATCCTAAACCTCCAACCCTAAACCGAACAGTAAATACCCTTCTGAGGCCTCGACCAATACAGAGCCCAAGGGAAACCTAGGCAGGGTATGGCCGCTGAGTAGCGTTTTTTTTGTGGTTGGACCTCGCCAGTTTAAATTCCTCATTAAAAACCGTAGCCAAAAATAATAGTATGATCTTACTCTGTATTGGCTACCATTGTCTCCCCAAATAAAATACTGCTCAGCTTGTCTTGACAAAGTAGGACGGGTTGAGGGGTTGGAGTTTAGATTTAGGCTTCAGGGTTGAGGGTTTAAAGTTTTGGGCTTAAGGCCAGAGAGTCGACTTACTAGCGCGCTTACTAACGGAATTCGGGACCTCCAGAGAGGACTACATAAGATTCAGGGTTTAGGACTTGAGGTTACGCGTTAAGGGTTCCGGGCTTGGGGAATACAAGAATATAGGCTTCCACATCATAGGGTTTGGGTTCAGGGAGTACAAGGATACAGGGCTTCTATGTTATGGGAACAATCTAGGATTTAGGGGCATTACCCTAGAATGGAGATTCAAATACCACATCAATTGGAAACATGAACAATGGTGGCTATCAAGATAGCAAGGGTATGTTGGTGACCCCCAGCCCAAGTATAAGAACAAATAAGAATCACATCATACACATTAGGCCCTCATTTGGCGGGGGTTGGGGGCCACCAAAATCTCATTACAAGCTCTAGCCAAGAGCAGTATCTCAAGCACACGTGTACCCCTAAACCCTAAACCCTGAACTCTACAGCGTAAACTCTACCGCCTAAACCCTAAACCCAGCTTGGAACAATGAAAGGTCAGAAAGACGGATGCCAAGGTTGCATTGAGCGGCAGAAGGACATGATCCTCTCATATGAGCTATAGTCTAAACTCCTAGTATCCCCCTTAATAACCCCTATCATACTCCCCTATATAATCCCCTATATAACCCCCCTTTTAGGAGTTTAGACTATGGCTCATATCTTTATCACTGGTGGTTTCGATCCGCTGCAGGGACGTTTGCCGTAGACTACAAAGAGTTCCAGTATTCATTCCCTCATTCCCTACTGTCTTGGGTTGGATAACTTTACGGGTCCGACTACCACAAAGACGTGGAACACAGCTTCGGGCACTGTCTGGGGTGCGACTCCATTTTTGGAGGGTTCGGGCAGGTAAATAGTGGATTTTAGGCACTCCTGCCTGCGTGGTGATTTGGTGCCTGAGATTTTCGTACCTGGACCTTAGGGTTAGGTAACACTTCACTACTACAAGCCGCATAAATGCCATAGGTTGAGCTTGGATGTAGCTTGCCTAAACCCTCCAATGTAGTACCTTTTTGGTGGTCCTCATAGGAGTCCTAACCAAAAAACCATAGTAAACCCAAAAAGGAACTACATTGGAGGGTCCAGGTCCCCAAACCCTAAACCCTAATTAGTAGTTTCCATTTTTTCATTATTCCTATATAGCCCTAATATAGACCCTATAATCCCTATATACCCCCAATATGATGGTGAAGGTTTTCCAAAGCGTGACAAGACTGTGCCATCCCAGGAGCAGCTAAGAATTCAGGCATGGCTCTAAAAAGTGCTTGGAAATGGGTTTAGGGTTTAGGGTTTAGGCTTTAAGCGAGTTTGTTTGGATTGCAGCGGAACATTAGTGGTGATTACTCAAGCTTCTACATGATCCGAGCAAGGCCTATGTCATCCCCAAATCCAACATGGAGGACCAAAAGAGACCCTACTACGACTGCTGTCGTTCATGAAGGAGGCTGCATGGGGTTCCATGCTAGCTCGGGGGAGGATACATTCCTGGACCCTCAACCTTCTACATTGCTGTATACTCCTATATGAACTGCAGTCAGTGTTTCCCCAGAAATTTACTGGACATGGGTCCCTTATTAGGGAATATATTAGGGACTATACTAAACTACGAAAGGGACCCCGTGTCCACTGTTAAGGGTCCCTTAATAAGACTAATATTGGCAGTAGCTTATATGAGATTCCCCATGGTGCCCCTGTGCTATAACTACCTTTTTTGGGGTATTTGCAGCCAGGCCACGCAGCTCAACCTGATCCCATAGACGAAATTGGTGGTGCCATCAATGGGATCCTAGGCGCTAGGTTTGGCAAGGGTTATGTGAGACAAATAAAACCTACACCCTAGACATGTGATGCACGGTTTTTATTCAA
>CAJNIZ010041358.1:51931-63523 GCA_905231905.1 Symbiodinium pilosum
GTTTTGAATGACGCCTGTGCAAATACCAAAGCCAGCAACACAAAGCCTATCTTGTACGTGGGGGGTAACCCTAAACTCTAAAACCCTAAAAGTCGACCTCCAACCCCAAAACCTAAACACCGACAACCCTAGACCCTAAGCCCTAACCCCCAGCCCTAAACCCTAAGCCCTAAACCCTAAGCCCTAAAAACCAAACCCTAAGCCCTAAGCCCTAAACCCTAAACCCCCAAACCCTAAGCCCTAAGGATGATGCCATCATCCCAGGACTCAGACGTTCAAACGCACTTGACTTCCAGTAGCCGTAAGACCAGGCCATACCAGCCATGACATTCGGGTTTAGGGTTTGGGGGTTTAGGGTTTAGGGGCTTAGGGTTTAGGGGCTTGGGGTTTTGGGGGTTTAGGTGTTTGGGGTTTAGGTTTTAGGGCTTAGGGTTGGTCTAGAGAATCTCATATGAGCTATAATCTAAACTCCTTAAAATGAGGCTATACAGGGGATCATATATAGGCGACTACTATAGGGGCTATTGAGGGGAATAGTAAGTGTTCAGACAATTGCTCATATAAGCCGGACTATGTGAAGGACATGCTTAAACAAGCCCGGCCATCACACTAACCGTATTGCCTCTTCCTCAGGCAGTAGCTCATACGTAGAACTTCCTCCATATGTGGGTCACATCCCGCATTGACGCGTGCTCTACTAATCGATCTTGCAAATCCCCCCACCCCCATATACCAAGCTTTCTCCAATAAAGTCAGGGTCACTCAAACAATCAAACAAGTTGATTCCAACAGCATTCCGGTTATAAAACGAACCGGAAGACCTTACCGGTGGTTAGTAGGGAATGAGGGAATATATGGGATAGGGGTTATATAGGGATCATACTCTCTTGTTCCCTTTTAGCCATGAGTAAGAAGAGTGAGGTTGGCAATCGAAGCTTGGCTATATCTCCTATGTCTCCATGAAGGCTTCAAACACGCATCTAAATCACTATGCTGGGACTTGCATTGTACAGGACCCCTACTGCATGCTCCAACTCAAACAAGAACCCCGAACCCACAAATGTCTGCACTCCGAGTCAACTCCACTGGTACCTTCTGTAAATAACAAGAGGCCAGCACTCTTTGTTTGGGCCTCTTCTGGTGTTCCATGCTGGTTCAGAGTCAAGCATAAGCCCTGGAAACCGAACCTGGAACAGAAAACCCACAACTAAACCCTGCCCTACACCCCAAAACACTGAACCTAAATATGAGCTACAATCTAAATTCCTTAAAACGGAGTTATATAGGGCATAGTATAGGGGAGTACTATAGGGCTCATTAACGGGGATTCACGGAATTTAGACTATAGCTCATATGGCAACCTCAAACCACTAAACCCTTAACTCCAAAAGCCCTTGACACACCCCGCCCCCACACAAGTTCAAAGTCATCAAGGTGCCACAATCCAAGTCGGAGAGTCCTGGGATCCCAACAGAATGTAGGGTTTAGGGTTTAGGGCTTGAGATTGAAGGTTTAAGGGGTAGGGCTTTGGCTTCATGAGATATAATGGGTTCAGGGTAAGTTAAGGACTTCTGCATGGAGGCTCAGCAGCTTAGCATGTCTTTGTTCTGCAGTTTGAGCCTTGTAACGCTTTCCAGAAATCGGGTTCACGGCACCAAGGAACCCTTCCTAAACCCTAAATCCTCAAACTCCACTGGTAAAACAATTACACTACTTAGGGGATCCTGAATGGCGCGCGAATCCAGCCATACACGGTACCTACTTTGTGACAGACCAAATGCCTGAGGGGTTGGCATGTCTGTAGGGCATTCTTTTTTTATCGTTTAGGGCTTAGGAAACGGTTTGGGGCTCCTCAACCTCTAAACCCTGAACCCTTGAACTAAAAAGGCAGCCCCACCACCTATGCCTTCCGTCATAGCAGCCTTTCGCTGCAGCCCAAACCCAAATAGAACCCGAGCAAGAATGAGCAAGAATGAGGATTGGAAGGTCTAGACAAAGCCTCTCGAAACTGCGGTTGCACCCTATGAATTCTGTAGACCCCGAACCCTAAGCCCCGAAACCCTAAAGCCTAAACCTACACTCCTAAACCCTAAACCCTAAACCCTAAAAATTGAACCGCGTGCCTGAAAGCTAAGACGTGCCTAGGGGCTGTCAGCTTCGGTATTGAGCCCAAAGCAGCAGCCGCCTCTGAGCCGGATAGCGCTCTCTCTAGGGTTTAGGGTTTAAGGGTACATCGGGGGAGCGTTAGGTCCCCAAACTCTAAACCCTAACCCCAGACCCTAAAATAAAAGCTACAGGAACCTGGGGTTTAGGCTAAGGGCTGCTGAAAATGTAGGGGGGACCCCTTGACGAGAACAGAGCGGATTCGACTTTTTGTCTGTGTAGTTGAAGTTCTAAGTTAAAAAATGTCGCCCTAAACCCTGAACCCTAAACCCTCAAGTAAAGAAATTATGTACTTGAGCGAGCGGGCATGTAAGTTTGTTGGCCGAATGGTCTCCGTCCAAAAAACTGGGACGGTGCATGAGTCCCTGCCCTGCCCAAAAGCAACCAACAACCCAGAAGCAAGCAACGACAAAATGGTCTGTCAGAGCTCTCACCAATCATCAAGCAATGATTGCTTTTGCTTCTGCGTTTAAACTAATCGCGGCAGACATAAGATCAGGTGAGAGAGAGTTAAGGATGTAGGGGGGATGGATGTGGTCTTGCAGCACTTAGTGTACCAAAAGTAACGCTAGTACCATTCTTGTGGCTATATGAGCTATAGTCTAAACTCCTGGTATCCCCTTAGTAGCCCCTAAAATACTCCCCCATATAGTCCTCTATATACTACCCTGTGAGGAGTTTTAACTATAGCTCAGACCCTTAGCTTCGAGGCAACATGCATTTACAGGAATAATTGGGTATTTAGGTTTTGGTTACTAGTAACTATAGTACAGGTTTTGTGTAAGCATATGACTATTAGGCACTTGAACCCTCATGGATAGGGACTGGGGATCAGTGATCCGGGATTTGGCCAACTTGTGCGTTTGTGCTGTCTGGACCCCTAAAGCCTGCACCCTAAACCCCAAACAACCTTCCATGTAACCATTCCCTAGCGGGCCATACCTCGTCGTTTTTGGGTTAAGACTGGGACTAGTATGCTGTATAGCATTTCAGGTAAACCTATTCAGGTGCGGCTGAAAGGGTCAGCATGCCTGCTAGAGATGTAGGATGCCTACGCAGATTCCCGAAAGACAAACCCATGTACACAGCCCCTGCAACAAGACTGAGCTCGGAAAACAGTAGCAGCCCAGACCTAAAATTCCCATACAGCCCTGAAATTATCCCTATATAACCCTAACACTTGCCCTATAGTACCCATATAACCCCAAATAGTACTTTCTATTTTCTTGTCCATTGTCCTTATATAACCCCGATATAGCCCTAATTCCTATATAACCCTAAATAGGGGTTTCAATGATCCTGGCCTCTTCCCCCACCACCACGTGTGACGGGAAGGCTGCTTGGAGACCTTGTGGTTGAGGGTTTAGGGTTCAGGGTTTAGGGTGCAAGGTTTAGGCACTTGATTCTAACCGCCTTCTGATGGGTCTTCATGAAAGTACCATAAAAAAGGATTGCGTGCGGTACAGCGCGAAGCCAAAGAATACCCGAAACCCTAAACCCTACCCAAAAGGTCAGTGTAGCTCTACGGCACATACATATTAGGCCGAAAGGAATATTCATATAGATACGTTGGAGCTCAAATATATATATATATGTATACATACAGCTATCCTCAAACGACAACCATAAACCCTAAACCTCTAAGCCCTAAACTACATAGCAATGCCCAGTCTCAACCCAAAATCAGGAATGACAACTGGCCGCAAGATACTCCATAACCCTGCAGGCTCCAAATACCTTAAGAACAGGATTTTAGGTACCAAAAACCATCAAGATTGTAGTGCTGGAGGCCTGAAACCCCTATTGCATGGGTACTTGGAATCTGAAACACACGTATATCCCTATATACCTTATGTATCCTTTTAAAGCTCTACTCTTTGTGTACTTGGACCCTAGACCATTTTCGACGTCAAGTCAGGACTATCGCATGGGAGGTTTAGGGTGTAGTTTGGGGGTTGCCCATAAAAATACGGCCCCCGAACATAAGAGCAGACAAAGAGTGACCGCAAGTTGACAAACTCCCACGTGTTCAAGCTGGATATCCTTGAGCCTCTATGTACGCTAGAATTTCTTGCAAGCAAGAGCACTAACCGTGTGGCTTGCATTTGATGTCAACACTATGCTTTAAATCTACACCCACAAACCTTAGCTCACATTACCCTAGGAAGAAAAACAGATCCTTGTAACATGAATACAGGGAGTCACATACGCCAAACAAATACAAAGGATCCCGAACATTTATCCAGCAAACATCATGCCATTATTGTGTGTGCTGCCTTCACAAACCAGCTTCTCGTTGTCGCGATCCGTAGCCGTCACCGGATCAATGCTCGACTCATCCTTCCACAGAACCTGCACGGCCAAAGGGCTTAGGAAAGCAGTCCTACAGTGCCCAAACACACCTATATAAAAGGGTTTCGGGTTTAGGGTTATGCCTGATGTTTGGCTATCTTCCCCTTTTACTAGAACCTAAGGGTTTAGGTTACTGTAGATAGAAGATAGAACCTTGGAACAGAGAATCCCCTTGCCTGCCTACCTCAAAGCCTTGGCCTTAAAAACTACGGTGGATACTCAAAATCCTGCATGACCTTAGGTACCCCAAATCATGGGAATTATGGTAGGTACTATAGCATATTAAGGTCATGCAGGATTTTTTGTATCAACAATAGAGAGACGGAAATGTAATGTAGAATCAATGAGCCTGCTCCCGTGTTCCAGCATTTTGGCTTCCTCTAAGAGTCCATGTGCTCAATATTTGGTTGCTTGGGGCATGTTGACACTAGTACTTGGTTTGGGGCTTAGGTCTAGAGCTTGCGCGGCAAGCTCTGGGTTTCCAACAATACGCCAAGGGCCCTACGTACATATGTAGTGAATAAGTATGCAAACTATCAGGGAAGTTTCTACTGCGGAACACATAAGGTGTACAAGTCCGGTATATTCCCCACTAAGGAGCCCCCACCCCCATAATCTGCTTGTAATGCCAGGATATTCTTGGCATCTCTAGGTGCCATACATAGGTAGTTTGTACCTCTTCGGTGAAAAACGTCCAAACAGATTGCCAGAGTGCATTTTGCAGCCACCGAGAGCTTTATTTGGAAGTTAAGCGTTTGTACTTATAACTCACGCATAACGTTCTACTTATAACTTATAACACCGTCATAAGCCGCCTAAATCCTGTAATGTGGTTATCATCAGCTTTGCACTGAGGTAGTCATAGATGGGCAACACTTCTAATGTTTCAACTCCAGGAGGGCTTTGCGCAATCCCAGGGAAAGAAGCATGCGCCTTAACTCAGATGTGCGCGTGAACTCGAAACCTGAACGTCAAACCCTTATCACTTCCAAACATTCCACAACCCAGCCCTTGAACCCCTCTTTTACTACTGGGCCGCCAGATTCCCAGTACCGACCCCTGAAATCCTGAAATCGGACAAAATGCTCCCTGAACCCCGAGCCGCTGTTTCTCAAGCAGGGTCTAGGGTTTAGGGTTGAGGGTTTAGGGTTTGGGGTTTAGGGTGTATTGTTTAGGGTTTAGGGTAGATCATCTCGGTAGTCCCCAAAGTACGAATAACCTGAACTATCAGGCTTAGGCCCCCGTTTGGGGTTTTGAGGGCTTCCCCTAAACCCGAAACTCCAACGCCTACACCCTAAACCCTACACCCTGAACCCTAAAAACCCTAAACCCTATGAACCCTAAACCCTAAACCTTAAAAAACCCTAAACCCTAAAAACCCTAACCCTATGAACCCTAAACCGTAAACCTTAAAAAAACCTAAACCCTAAAAAACCCTAAACCCTGTGAACCCTAAACCTTAAAAACAGATCCTAAACTCTAAAAAACCAAGTATGACACTTCAACCCTTCAATGCTTCAGCCCTCAGCCTGGACCACGGAGGTCAATAGGGTTTAGAGGGTTTGGGGTTTGGGGTTTAGGGAGTATAGGGATTAGGGTTCAGGTTTAGGGGTTAGGACAGGACCAAGAAATTGAAGGGAAGGATTTTCAGCATCCAAGTCCAGGCATGCACCCGAAAACCCAAGACCTGGACCTCAAAACCCAAGTCCGAATCTTCAAGTCTTCCGCGTTTAGGGTTTAGAGTAGGTAAAAATATGGCCCCAGGCCCGTGAACATGGTACGCACGGCCATTATTGCGCATACTCTTGGGGCTGCGGTAAGCCCAAGGCCCAAGACTCAACACGATCGACCCAAGACACAAATGGTAAACCCTAGGCCCGAAAACCCAGCCAAAAATGCATAGCACAGGCCTTACAGCCTCAACCCTGGGTCAATACTATATTCTCTAAAAGACCCTACACCAATCTCCATAAGAACGAGCACTAGATTTCATCCCTTAACCTCAAACCCTCAAGTGGTACCTGGACCTCAAAAGTAAAAATAAAACAGTGGCCAGAAACTCGCAGATGCTGTCAACCATGCCATTCTTCTAAATTATATTGCTGGGCTCAGGTACACCCTAGGCCCTGTATTCCTATATGAGCCTTTGTCTAAACTCCTAGTATCCCCCTCAATAACCCCTATAGTACTCCCCTAGATAATCCCCTATATATTCCCCCTTAAGGAGTTTAGACAATGGCTCATATATTTCTACAACATGTGGGCTCAAGTAGGTTTCCACGGGTTGCAGAAATAATCTGAACCTTCTTTTGGAGGCATTGCCGCATAGCCTCGCCGCACCTGGGAGTAGCGGAAAACTTCCCAATGCCAGGCTGGTTGAGGGTTTCGGGTTAAGCTGAGGTTTAAGGTTAATCAAGGGTTTAGGATTAAGGGTTTAAGGGGTCAAGGATGTGGATCTCTCCCGCTTAGGGTGTCAGGTTTAGGGTTCAGCATGTGGATCTGCCCTGGTCTTGGAGGGTTAGGATGCAAATTTTGGGCTTGAAACCTCCGGGTCCAATCACCTAATGACCATACACTTCCCTAAAACCTTACTACAATTGACGAATCCCTCGGACTGGCCAACTATTGGGTACATGGACCCTCAACCCTGCATTCCCCTTATATACTGTATATATATATATATACCCCGTATCCCTGAACCCTAAACCCTCAACCCCAAATCCTGACGCTTCCTATAATACACTACAGGTCCCTATATATCCCTTGAGGTCTAAACTTGGAGGGTCAGGGGGACTTAGTAAGTAGGTTAATAACCCCTATAATCCATGTAGTAACCCTACTTCTCCCCATTATTAACCTACTTACTAAGTCCCCCTGACCCTCCAAGAACCCTAACGTGTTCAAGCGCTGGGGGCTCCTTGTACGTCTGCCTCGCACTATTTCGGAAGATGCAGGGTGACCTTACGCGCCTGGCACCTTTTAGAACCTTACTCAAAGGGTCCAAAGTACCTATATGGTACAAAGTATGGTTTCTGTAGTAGTAATTTCCCTTATGGTTTGGGTAAGTATACCCCATAATGGTACTTAGGACCCTTTGGGTTACTCAAAACAGTCTCAATTTTTGCGGGTCCCCGTAAGAAGGATTAGAATATTTTGGGGTCTATGTTGGAGTGCCCCTATTTAGGGCAACTACTCAATCCAGCAATCACACACCTCTTCAAATGCCAGGCTCCGCCTTCAATTAATCTGTCGAGGGTCGAATTCTTTGACGATGGTCTGGGTCTGGGTTGGGATGGGATGAGGGCTTATAGGGTCTGCGGTTAACTGTTAAGCCTCTAGGGATCAAATACGCGCCAGTGTCCTTCTCTAGTGACAGCCTTGGGTTCATCTTGCTCCATAGAGGTTTGCAGTCTTCATTGCGGGTTGCCAGGATGTAGCTAGAGAGCCCCAGCACCCCATTTCATGGACAAGAGTTGTCGTGACAATGAAGTGAAAACACAATTTTACAGATTGCTTTCTCTATGACATGGCCGTGCGCCCCTCATCCCTATTATTGAAGATGAATTGTGGAAGCATCTGTTGAGGCTGCCGGGTGTCAGGCCGGCACTCCCGGTGGTCGGGCGGCCTTTGAGGCCGACGGTGGAGCCGCTCACGCTCCAGCAATGCATGTCACCAAGGGTGATCCGACCGCGACCACCTCCGACGAGCCGGAGGGAGCCCCTTTCATTCGACTCTTATTGGGTACATGGAGTCGACTTTCAGGATCTGGAATCGTTGCGATGCAAGCCAGCAGGTAAGCAAAGACCAGGCTTAACAAAAGAGGAAGGTTTATAGCCGAAGTTGGGATTTAGGGTCCAATGAGGGTTTAGGCTTTAGGTTGCAGGGTTTCCCGGATAATCAGAAAAGATTTGCTGCAACCGCCCAAATATTCCACGGACTGTTTCTTTCACCATCCGGGCATCCTGAAACTTAACCCTGAACCCGCAATTAAACCACAACAGCCCTGCACATTCCTATAGCCCAAATCCCGAACCCCTAAATATTAAATCCCTAGATCCTATCTCTCTAAACCCTGCACCCTAAACCCGGAGTGAGGCTTCCGGATGTCAGGCGCGGGGTTTTGGATTTGGTGTTTAGCGTTCAGAACTTGTGAGGGCTCTATTAAAGGGGCTTAGGGTTTAGGGTTTAAGGGGGTGTCCCAACAATAGGGGTACCTTTTGGGGGGGGGGGTCCTCATAGTAAGCTGATAGCATTTTCGGGTCTATAACCCTGATTTTGGGAAAGCACCCTAATCAAAGTGGAAGCCCATGCCTGGTTGAATATCTGCACTGTTGCGTCGGACGTCCTATCTACACTGCTTCCTCGCCAAACCCCTGCAAATTCAAGCTCACCCCTCGGCCACCCCCCCCCCTCCCCGAACGCTAGAACCGGACACAAAACCCATAGAATCGTAAATATTGGGTTTAGGGTTTAGGGCTCAGGGTTCCGGAGGACTGGAATAGAACATGGAAACTACTACAATGCATGGGTTATTACACCCAAGCCCTAAACACTCAACCGTAAGCCCCCCATACCGTCTGACGCTTATGCTTGTGCTGCGAGCCAAAGCACTGGAGAGCCAAAGCTACAGCCACCTGGCGTTTGGGGGTTAATTGTAGACCCATGATTAGTAAACCCCCTCTTTTTCATAGGGATTCTAGTAGGGATCCTAACATTAAGGCCCTTAAAAGCGAGGGGGCTGTATTAATCCCTTTAAAGCCCTATATTACCCTATAAAACCCTTAAAAAAGGGTGGTTATCAACCAGGGGTCTACACTAGGGTTACTGCATGGGATCCCACCAGGGTTCACAGGCGTGGAGGGCAGATTGAGAGTGCACTTTGCATGCTTTTGGGTTCTCGGGTTTGGGGTTTTAGGGCTAGGGGTTTCGGGTTTAGGGGTGGGGCTTCACAATGGTAAACGGTTTGGCATGTAGGGAATTGTTGTAGGGTTTAGGGTTGAGCGCGCAACTGCACGAACCTCACTCGGAAGTTCTCAAGGGACTTAGCAAGCACCTGGCTACCTTGATTACCTGTCTAAGGGGTATCCCAACTATGAAACACTAAACGGCACACCTTAAATCCTAAGCCTTAAACCAAATCCTCAAACCCTTAAACCCTTCTTGACTGAGTTGGGGTTTCAGCCCAGGCGTACCTGCTCACTACATTGGTCAGACCTCCAATCAACTGCATAGCAGATGGGCTTTTGTGGGGTTATTATGGAGTGTTGGACTATCAAAGTGAAACGTTTAGGTGGGGATAGATTAGTTCGGTTGGTGGGACTCGGTGCGGAGCCATCCGCAGTTGCGAGTCACGTCTTCTGGGGCATGGACGCGCGCTCACCGCTGGTCATGTCCTTCGTGGCCTTCTGCTCGCATATGGCCGCTCAGGTCATGCAGTAGTCCATCCCATTATCTGACACAAGCTTTGAGCACCCCGTGTATTCGCCGACAGCACGGTACGCAGGATGCGTTGCTGTGAAAGCTGCAGGATCCAGAGCAATGTGATCATTTGTTTTTCTAAACTGGCGTCGTGCCATGTCCGACCAACTTCCCGAATGCGAATGCATGCTGAAAACTCTGCACAGATTACTGCAAATCATCCTCCATATCTACGCGATATATGACAACCTCCAGTCCCCTGGAACCATGACTTGTGCCACACTTTCCCCACTCCAACGCATAGCATGTATGTAGACAGAACATAAGGGCAGAAGCTCCCCAACAAAAGAATTGCTTGAGGCGGGCAAGGGCTTTAGCGAATGCCGGTAACAAAGGTAGCTCCTAAACCTTGGTTCTACAGATGATAGAGGAAGTCTTGCACCACCTTAGGTCCCTAAAGTCTTAGGAATTACAATAATCTAGGGCCCCTAGGTGGTGCAAGATTTCGGAACCCTAAACCCTAAACACTAAACCCTAAAGCAGTAGCTAGCCTTCCAGGCTGTGATATATAGCCTGCTGAAGACAGGGTTTAGGGTTTAGGGTTCGTGGCCTCCTTGCCTACATCGTTCCTCCTTCGTCCATACTAACATTATATCATTGCTGTAGCAAACTGCTTCAAACTCCGACTTGAATTGCTTATGCCTAAACCCTAAACTCTGAACCCTACACCCCGAATTTGAACCCCTGAACCTGTTCACCACATCTTAGAAACCCTAAGCCCGAAACCCCACCCTACCTAGACCCCAATGCCCTACCCCTTCTTTAGGATACCTAACTCTACGTCTAGCATGTTCTATATACAAAAATTAGGTACCCCAAAATAGAGTAGGGCTGTTGTATTGAGGTCCATGTCCGGTATGTGGCACATACAAAATGAAGTTATAAACAGAAGGTATAGGTACACCCTGAACCCTAAACCCCAAACCCTAAACCCTAAACCCTAACCCTAAACCCTGAACCCTGAACCCTGAACCCTAAACCCTAACCCTAAACCCTAATCTCTAAACTGATGGCATCACACAGCAAGATTACTCTACCTGGAGGAGGTGGTTTTTTTCAGGGTGGATCCTGGGGGGGTCTGGGGGGTCCAGGGGTTGCTTTGCGAGCGAATTTCAGGACCCGGGGGCCTGAGAGCCAGGAGAGAGGGGTCACGCTCCAAATTTCTCACCACGCCTCAAAATAAACAAAAACGGGCTCAGGGGTTTGCAGGGCCCTCCTGGGGCCTAGGCCTCCAGAATCCAAGCGCCTCCAGGCAAAAGGCCTCAGGCGCCTCATCAGGCGCCTTGAGGCAGAGGCCTGGTCCAAAAACCCAGGTCCGTTTACCAGGCTTCCAGACTGCAAGGGCCTTTCAAGAAATCTAGCTGTTTCCAGGTGCCTATCCAAAAGCTGTCCAGCAGTGTCACTCCACAGAGCCTGTTTTCAGGAGCCTCCAGGCCTCTACATCTACAGGCCTCCAGGAGCTCCAGTCCTCTTTCAGCTTCTCAGAACCTTTAGCGTACAAAGGAAAGGTGTTGTGTTGTTGACCAAGATGGACCTAACTGAGTTTAGGTCCTAAACCCTAAAAGGTATAGGTTTGGGTGGTTTGCCGCCTGAACGGCG
>CAJNIZ010041369.1:0-18949 GCA_905231905.1 Symbiodinium pilosum
AGCCTGGTTTTCGTTTCATCCTTCATGATAGGCCGTGCCATTATCAAGGACATATCAAAACCTTTCGCCGACCTTTCGCCGCGCTTTCGCGCGTCTTGCGCGCGCCAAGAAATTGATCCCGGAACACTGTGCTGCGAACTCGGCTTATAAAAAAACAAAACAAGGGTTTTAGAACAACCCCCATATGTAAATATTTGGGACCCGTTGGGAAGGCAAGAGCCAGGGCGCAACGATCTTCGTTTCCTTAACTGCTCTGCATGGCTTCGGTGGCTCCCAGTTGGGGTATGTATATATATATATATGTCTGTATCTACTGGCCTTTTGTTGGTTTAGGGTTCAGGGATCTATCTATGTATGTATACATTAACCCAAGGTGCCAGGACTTTCTGAAGAATGCCAATGACACCACAAATGTTAACGCTGAGAAGCTTCCGAACAGTCGCATGAAAGTGTAGTCTGTGGTTTGCACTCTCGGAGTCCAACCACTTGGTAGGTCTGAGGCCCAGCCCGTGTTCCTCGCTGTCTTATATAGAGCTTGAGGCAATTTGGGTCACCTGGTAAAAATAGGCGCTTTCAAAAACCAGTTGGGTACGCTTCAAAGTCCGAACTCCCACAGATTTGCTTGTGTTGCAGTGGTCTGTGTTAGCTTCTCAGGAGCCTATTCCTCATATTCTTCATGTTCCTCTTCTTACTGTGGGTTGGTATCCAACCTGAAGCCAGGCCTCACGAAGACCGACCAACTCAGCCAAAGGCCTTTTTAACAACAGCATCCCTCTACCCATTTCAATGAGCAACACCTCATAATGAACCTTTTTTTCCGGGGAGAATAGCCTCAAGAGAAGCTTTGCTTTGCGCATGAGTTTGGTTGTGGGGACTTCGGGGGTGGTATAAGCTGTACTGCAGAGTCCAGGTTAGGTTGACGCCGTTTACTGTGAGGAAGATCGCGTGCTTAGCTAACACAGTTTCGGGTAAAGGGTTTATGCGGCTGACCTACAAGAAACGTAGCTACAAGCAACACCCATCACCCACAGTGGAACGCGCCCAACGCTTCTGTAAGCTGAACACATTGCATTCACATACTGTCTCACTTAATCGACGTCCCCATAATACACAGCGCCCCAACCCCTAATAAACACAATGCCCTACATGTAAGGTCTTTCATAGGGAACATCGAATGCTAGGAGGTGGGGGGTAAAATATAGGGGAGTGGATTTATATTGCGTTAAACCGTCTTTTTTGCAGTTGAAGCAAGCTCGGATATACTTCCAGAACCGAAAGATGGACATGAATTTACTCTAAGTTGGAGACAAGATCCTAAACTACCCATCCTAAGCCCCCCCCTAATGCCCTAAACACTAGAACCCTGAACCCTAAATCCTAAACCCCAAACATCTCTAAACCTGACATCCTAAGCCCTGAGCCCCATAATAGTGCCAGAGGTGCTGAAGATGTAGCCATGCCAAGCCTGTGGGGCAAATCCCCAGAAGCTGCACAATGGTTTAGGGTTCAGGGTTTTATGGATTAGGGATTAGAAGTTAGGGTTTACGAATTTAGGGCTTAGGGTGGGGGGCGAGGGGTTAAGGGATTTTAGGGTGGTTGGGGGATTCTAGGTTTGGCGCTTGCAGAGGGCTTCGGGTTCAGAAATACCCACCAGATCCTTGTATGGGATTTTAGGTTTTCTGAGGTAATTCAAACGCAACACGGGGTTCCAGGCCCAGGGCGCTTACACACGAAACCCTAAACCCGGGTTCTGCCATCCTGATTAGATAGGGGATGCCTCGCACCATCTTGATTAGATAGGGGGTATCTCGATGAATACAAAACAGAATTTTGGTTTGGGGGCCTTGACCCTAAGGGTGCAAGGACCTAAAAGGGCTTTGGGTCCCAAATACCATTAATATTGTCGTGTTTGAAAAGACTACTGTAGTACAGACCTGTTCCTCCATCCCTTAACCCTAAACCTTAAAACCTATTAACGAGTAGGCGGGTTAGAGACAAAGCATCGGAGAATTCGTGAGCTCTAAAGAGTAACCCTCTTCACAAAAACAGGGGTCCCTTTTGGGGGTCCGTTCTCATACGAACCATCACGGTATGTTTAGGGCACGTGGGAGGACGCCTGCATTGAGAAATGCCCATATTAACGTACCTTGACAAGAACAACAGTCGTAGGACTCCCAAAAGAGAAAGATTCGTTGTCTGCGTTGCTTGGCAGCATGGGATCGTGCTGCCAAGCAACAGACCCTACGCTCCCTGAGGAGCTCGTACACCTCCTCGTTGTACCAAGAACCTCAGCTCAAGAAGGTGCAGTTCCAAGTTCACCGTGAACAGTTCTTGGTTCGGTTTTGGAGGGTGTCACAAAATAGGGCTTGGGCGAAGCCAGGCAAGGAACAACATCGCAAAACCCCAGAAGAAGAGTTGAACATGGAAGAGGAAGCGCAAATGATCTGGGCTGTTCTGGAACCTGATCTTGATCACCATGATACGCCTATGAAGCCAGCACAGTGGTTTCCTTACAATGGTAACTTAACTTAAGTTCATATACCTATGGTAACGCCTAGACAACACCTAATTATGCAAGAGTTTCTCGCTTCTTGTACATTTCTAGAAAGCTTAATCACAGGAACACAAAACCAACATCTTCTGCTCAGAAGCCCAGGGAGCACCGAAGCTGAGCTGGGCTAAAACAGGGTTGGGCGCTCCAAGCAGGATACACCCCCCTGCCCTGAAGAAGGACACTTAGAAGGAAAGTACACGCAAACCCAGGGGAGGCTTAGAGGGCGTGTCATGGCGTGTCCTACCTGGGGTCCCCGAGGAATCTCCCAACAACTGCAGAGCAATTGATCTGTAACGTCGGCTGACTCTCGCGGCTTGGCAGCAATAGTGCAAAAACAAGATTCTCCACCCACATCAATATGCTGGACATGCAGGCCTACATAGCCACGGTACCGCCCCTGAACCGCAAAGCAGATCATGGATGTTTTTGCGGTTCCACGCAAGTTACGAGCGAAATCTGCACCAACTCCGGTATCAAAAGCTACCAGGCGGACTGCTTTTGTTGGCTGCTTGACATCCCTGACAAGAGACTCGTTTAAGGGTTAGGTGTTCATCCACGCACACACACGCACAGCCGCATGTGCCACGGCAGGGGTACTGCTGTAAGGAACTCAACAGCCTGAAAACGATCCTTGCAGGAGGTTGTTCCGCCCTCCCCGCATGTCCTGGACTACCCCCACCCCGTAACCGTGACGTGGAGGGGGGAATGTTTTCGGGTGGGAAGCAGTACCCAAACCATAACCCCTGACTTCTGCGCCGGGTTGCTGTTGCGGAAATCAACTATGTGGCGTAGGTTTGCCTGGAGTCCCAAATTTTCTCTGGAAAGACATTTTCGGATCCTTCAGAACGTTTCCTAACATTTTGCCTGAGTCAATGTGCACTGGAGCGGATTCTTGCAGGGCTCGTGCTCAGGAGTGCATAGATATGAGTAGGTGGCTGACCCATCCGCTTGTACATGAAAAACATTCGATGCTGTAATGATTACGCCGAAACGGCTGCCTCTAATCAATGGTGCCTACCATGCTATCATGTAATTGTTTAGGCCCCTGTACCCCATATAGGGAGTGCTTACCCAAACCATGAAGGACATGCCTAGTACAGAAGCCATACCTTGTAAGCACCATCAAAGTACTTGGAAGCCTTTGCGACACGTTTGTTCAAAACCCGCTTTACAGAATCTTCCAAGAGGCCCATGTCAATGTAATTCCTGATTAGCCCCACAAATATCGGGATCCTAGCCAAAGTACCTGCAGGCCCAAAATACCTGCATCTTGGGAACCTCCAGCCAGTCTGGGCTGAATCTTGCGGTAAGCACTCAAGCTAAATTCTGTGGGGACAACGAAGGACAGTCCCCAAAAACACGCCCTAAACCCTAAACCCTTTGAGATTTAGGGCGCAGGCCTTCTCCTAGCCTTTTGCCTGCTGCAAGCATGACCAAAGTGATGAGTCTGACTGCAACGATAGTTTTGGGCTATGGCAAGCACACATTCAACAACGTTTGCATGAAGTGTTATAGATCCAAGACACCCACTGCTTATCCTGCAAGAAGTCCATGAGGCTCCGCAGACGCTCCAAATGTGTCGGTCTGGGACATGCTCGGTGGATGAACGGATTTTGTGATGCGATTTAGGTGCCTCCTGCTGCAAAGGGCGATCACCGCAATTTTGGGAGGTAGATAAGACAGGCCCTGCTTCTTGAAATGCTGTGTGGTCTGAGGCTATGGGCTTCAGGGTCAATGGCAGGTTATAGGGTTTGGGGTTTAGGGTAGGATCGCGGATTGGAAGCTTAGAATGCAAACATGGAGCAGTGACTGAACTTGGCACTATGCGCCCCTCTCGCTCGACTTCTTGCACGACTCAAGCAAGACTTGTGAACACAAACTTCCAAACCCTGAACCCTGAACGCGAAACCGCTGCAGCGGCTAACTTGTCGTGCCACCCAGACCAAGAGCTGCTTTTTGGGACCCTGGGGTTAGCAACGAGTTAGTCAACCCGCTTATACAGGCTTGCTTTTAAAGGCACGCAATACAGGCGATATTAAGGAAACATAAGGTATCTTATTTCCTAGCTCCAAAATCCCCCGACAGTACCACAAACTACGCCGTCCTTATGGTAGCGGCATTGACGTCAGCCGCTTATGATGTTTTTGGATTCTTTGCCACCACAGCTCTATTGTTGATCATCATCGCCATCTTCAAAAATAACATAGTCTTTGTGCAGGATCAACTGCCAGGCGTCAAAACCCTAACAACACTGAAGAGTGACACTTCCCAAGCAAGAAACTGTATGAACACCCTATAAATCCTAAGCGCTGCATGACCGCTTTATTAGTCCCCCCCCCTAACATTCCCCCCCCCCCCCCCCTAGATATTGAATGTTCCGCTACAATGTGCCACAATGGGAACATTTAATATTAAGGGTGAGGGCTTTAATGTTGCTGGGTTGCTGTTAAGGAACTTAAGCTGATTTAATGCAATAAGGAAACCCTTTTTATCTTACTAGAGAGGCTTACGATTACAAGCCAGTCTGCCCTAAACCGTACCCTATACCCTAAACCCTAAATCCTCAACCCTAAATCCTAAACCCTAGACCCTAAACTCTAAATCCTAAACCCTGTCTGGCGCGGGGCGTGAACCGAAAGGACGGCGGGAATTGCCAGAGGAATGCCGCAACTCCATGGGCCACGGTGGCATACTTCCTCAGGGTTTAGGGCTTAGGGTTTAGGGTTTAAGGTTTAGGGTTTAAGGTTTAGGGTTTAAGCTTAGGGTTTAGGGTTCGAGGTTTAGAATTTAGGGCTTCGCAAAGATGAAGGTTCAGAAACTTTTGGGGCTTCTCAAGAATGCTGGAACGGTTTTCCGGGAATTTTTTGGGTGTACAGGAACCTTGAGATTTTCCATGTCTCGGGTGCCCAAGGTCCCATAATAAGAAGCTACATACATACATGTTTGAGTGTATGTTGCGGCCCGCTTCTATGGAAACGCCCGTTTCGAGAGGACAGGCAAGGATCAGGTGTAGGGAGACATTGTGGGGCACAGCAACGCCAGAGTGATTGCCGCAGTTCATGGCCCTTATAACAGTAAGGATAGTGGAATGCTGCAAGTCTGAAACCGTGGCAAAAGTGCCACTAGGCTTATACGGTTTAGGATTGAATTGGGGAATTGTGTCGAATTCACGGGTAATGGGGGGAATTTCGGTTGCTTGGGCCTCCGTCTATCACTGATTTTGCAAATTGTTTCTCTCATCTGCAGGAACCTGGGACCTGCTTTGGGCCTAAGGTCTGTCCAAACTGCCTGCATTGGGCTCTGGAGCCACAGCGTGCTTGTTTACCCAGAGCCTCCAATGCACTTCCTGTTTAGGTCGTGTATTATAATCACTGGCCAGAAAACCATGACAAAAACCAAATAGAGGACTGGAAGGTCATAAGGATTTCAACTCCGACCTGCCGGATGCTGGTGAGAGGTGGAGGGTCGGAAGATCTCAAAGAGCCCAAAGAGCCCAAAGAGCCCAATTCACCTTAACCAGTGAATATACCATACATGATGATAGGACTCTTTGTCAGTTTTCTTGCCGTTCTTCCTGTCTGTGTCGTTTTTGCTGTTGTCGTTGTTGCTGCTGCTGCTGGCGGTGGATGGCGGTGTCGGCGGCAACTGCCGCCGCCGCTGCCGCTGCCGGCTTGCCGGTCGCCTTGCCGGTGGGTGCTGGTGCCGGCGGCGTGGCGGCGTGGCGGCGGCGCTGGCGCCGGGGCAAGGGCTGGCGCTGGGGCTGGGGCAAGGGCTGCTGTCGCAGCTCAGGACTCGGTCGCTTTGCAGTCGTTACAGTTGCTGTCGTGGTCCTCCTGGTGTTTTGTAGCAGCAGTATTTAAGGAAAAGCTTGGAGTGACGTTCATGATTAGCCGAGTCATCGCCTGAAAGTCTCCGACTTTCCACTCCCGCCCCCTGCGCCTTGTAATGCAAGCAAGAGTCTGGCACCATAATGACGGCCACCAGTCCTGCAAAGTCCAGCTTTTGTTGCAGTGGCTCAATGGACCCCTCCAAACACAAGTGTGGTTTCGGCTGTTGTGTACTACTTCCAAGACGCCATGTGCCTGTGCCTGTACCTGCGCGCCAGCTTAGAAACCAGGAGGCCAGGCTCTGCAAGCTTTGGAAGTTGGCTTTGGGGGCTGACTTTTTCAGGCGTTGAATCCTTCGAGTGAAGCTGCTCCTACTCCCTAAAGGGTTGGGCTGGACATCCAGTGCTGGATGAAAATGCTCCTACCTCACTACCACCCTTCGCCAATCATTGATGGCTCTGAACAGCGAGGTTCAAGGGTTCCAGGATGTTCCCCCAGACTTCTGATGGTTTCCAGCCTCAATCAAGTGCAGCAGGTCTGGTTGCAGAATTTGTCGGACTTCCACTCCCAACAGGAACAACAATGACGACAACGACGACAATGACGACAGCAGCAACAGCATCAGCATCAGCAGCAGCAGCAGCAGCAGCAGCAAAAACAACATTATAGGGCCTCTTAATAACTGTTCATGTGTGCGCGTGTGTGGGCTGATCCTTCGAGAAGTGCAGCGGTGGGCAAATGGCTTCAGCAGGGAGCTTGCGCGTTTGCTTGCGCAAGCCGAAACGTAGTTTTTGCCTTCTACAAGTACCTGCTTTTCTTGGCCCTGCTGTGCTCCTATCCCCACATGGCGAAAACCTTGCCTTCCCTAAGCCTAAACCCTTGAAGATCCTATGTTCACGCTACGTTACGTTACAAGCCCTTGTGCCGGACCTTTCATCGCCTTTGGGCCAGCTTGAGCGGAACCCAGTTTATGGCATGCCTTTACACCCTCAAACTTCGTCATGGCGCCACGACGTATTACATGAAGGACGCCCAAAAAGAACGGCTCCATATATGTATACATGTATATATGATATATATGTATACACATACATACAAGATACAACGAATATTCCATCAAACTAATGGACCTGGGTCCTTATTCGGGAATATATTCTGGACTGTAAACTAGCCAAGGCACCCCAATAGACATCTTGCTGAGCAACTCGAATACGGCTGAGACGCAAAACCTTGCATGACCCCTGCATGACCCCTGTGGGAACTACAACATCTAAGTGCAGCAAGGTCGTGAAGGAGCTTGAGCATCCCCTACACCAACGGCCTGTGGCCGCTCCAGCTTGCAAATATGCGTAGCCACGTGACTGACCTGTGGCTGAGGGAGTTGAGGGTTCATGGGAGGGTTCATGAGCAGTTGTAGCCCCACTTCTGTTCCCAAGTGACTTCTAGATATTGATGGATGTGACCACTTGTGACTGAATTCCTGTACAGGAGAACCTTCAGGAGGGGCTTAGGGCTCTAGGGTTTACGGCTGTGGTGAAAATGCATCAGTCTCAACACAGTGCATCCTTCAGGCATTTGAGCTACAATGTTTCCAACATATTCTACTTGACATGGGTTCCTAATGGGGACATTCTAGGGACTATACTAAACTAAACAAGGCTAACATTCACAGTAGCTCATGAGGCTGCCATATGCCGGTTTGGGCGTTTAGGGTTTAAGGCCTAGGGTTTAATATTCTTTTTAAGGTTTAGGGTTGAGGGTTTAGGAGCCCAAACTGTGAGCGTGGATGGCTCCGGGCTTGGGCATATGGCGCTCAACGTCGGTTTAGATGCATGCAGGAGATTCGGGGCTCTCTCAAAATTGGGGGGTGGGGGGTCGGGGGGGGTGGTATCTTTTTGGGGGTCGCTGCAATAAGGACTGTAGCATTTGCGGGTCTATATTTTGTGTCCCCCCTTTTTAGGGAAACTGCAATCTCAGCCGCGGCGGGTAGTGCAAAGCTTTAGGCATTGCCGCTCCAAATAGGGACACATGGGACAAAAATATTACGAGATATCCTGGTGGCCGAACGTATGTCATCCAGAATCCGAAGGAACTCTCGGGAAAAAAACAAGTGTTTGTGTGCGCACGTGCTGAGATCTCCAAGCCAAACGTCTGTTTACAAACCCCACCATGCAGACGATGCAGCTAGCATGGTCTGTTTTGACATTGGAGCCGCAGCCAGGCATCTCGGGCTGGTCTTTTTTTCTCAAGCCTCGCAACCCTTTCCCCAAAACAACTTGCATACCTTGAAACATACGCCCTGTTTCCCGTGCGCCCCGCCCTCTAAACCTCACATCCTAAGAATTGCAACCCGCAACCCAACCTCCAGATTCCATACTTGCTTAACTTGCTGATACGACAGGAACCTCAAGCCCACACGTCATCCAGGATGTGTACCAGGCATTATCACCACCTCCATCACCAACTGCCGCCACAACCTTAAACCCTGAACCCTAAACCCGGAACCCTAAACCTTAAACCCTAAATCCTGAAACCTAAACCTGAAACCCTAAATCCTAAACCCTCAACCCACAACAACAACAACAACAACAACAACAACAACAACAACCACAACCACAACCACAACCACAACCACAACCACAACGACCACCACCATGACGACCACCACCACGACCACAACCGCCACCGCCACCGCCACCGCCACCGCCACCGCCACCGCCACCGCCACCGCCACGGCCGCCACAAGAAAACAAGGCTGCGCAATTTCGAGCTGCAACCTAGAGTGCTAGAGTAGCTTAAATGCGGGGCAAACCTCTAGTCGAATCCACGTTTTACTGGACCAGGATTGCGACTTGGGGGTCTAATTCCCAGGAGATCATGACAACAAGAGAAGCGTGCTCTGGACACCGACCCCTGTGGAACAAACCTCATGAATCACAACAACCAACATGCTGGGTATGGTCGAAGAAATAAAGCAGCCGTCATATCGATACCGTTATGACTATAACTGATATTGTTATGGCGATTCTCGTCAGTCGTGCCGCATCTTTGTTGCTTGCATGTTGGCACATCTGTGTCGGTCTACTTGTGTTCATGATTGCACTTCAGCAACTGCACTTCAGCCCCGAAACACTGAACCCCAAACCTCAAAACCCAACGTCTAAGACTCCACAACCTCAACGTGCCCAACCCCTGCCCGCCACCCTGCCAATTTGAAAAAAACAGAAGAATCCTGAGCCCGAAGCCCTAAGACTGCAACCCAAAACCTGTAAACTCTCAAAACCCTGCTTGCCCAACCGAGAAGCCAAGACCCAAACCTGAAACCTCTCAACATAAGAATATATAACCCTAAACCCTAAACCTAAACCTAGGGGATCACAAGGGGACTCATGGATCTTTGTTGGAAAAGACCACAGAGTTGATTTTTGACATTTTCAATCTCAAACTTTTCGAACCCCAAACCCTACACATCGCAAGCCCTAAACTCTTCTAAGGCCTATAGAACCAAGAGCCCCCCTTAAGTAGATAGAATAATATGGGGTATATCGGGATCTTACTATAATATACTCAAAGCCACATTCTATCTACTTAAGGGGGACTATAAACCCAAAGTTCACCCTGGCCTTGATATGCACAATCTCGAAGGAGCCCGGGTGCTTCTCTCGATGGGTGATCGTACCCACACGCCCTTGGGATTACTGGTAGTGAATAGGAAGATATAGCCCTAAGGGTCCGAGTACCCAATATTAGGTACTTGGGTATTGGGTAATAGTAATTATAGTACAGGTTTTGGGTGAGTATATGATTTTTGGGTACCTGGACCCTTAGGGTTGGAAGTAAAGGAATCGATCGTGCTCCCTTAAGAAGACATGGCTAGGATCATTGATCGTTAGGATCCGTATAGGGTGTAGACATGGCTGGGATCATGAATCGTTAGGATCCGTGTTGATGGGTGTAGTAGTGTCTGGACGAAATCATGTCCAATCCTGGACTGTATGCTCTGATCCTTGGGCTTTTGGAGATCCTCTTAAGATGTACGGTTTAGGATTAAGCCTAGTTGACTCAGCAAGAGGAGAGTTGTCTGGCATGCCGGATCCAACAGCCCAAGATATTCTTTAGCCGCCCGGGAGTTGCCAAGACGGAATCCAGAAGGAAGACCAAGTTCATGGGAACACCTGCTGTTTGACAGGCCTTCTTTTTTCGGAATATCCTCTACAAGCAGGCCAACATCACAAGCAACACATAAAAACATTGCGGACAAGAAGGTTACAGCAATAGCTCCAGATCTTCACTGTATATCTTTGAACTGTGATCCTCAACCCTACACCCAAACCCTGACCGAAGCTTAAACTTGAAGCCTGAGCCCTAAACTTGAATCCCAAACCTTCAACCTTGAACCCTACCAAACCTCAGGCTCTCAACCTTGGACCCCATTAATTAACGCTAAACCTGGAAACCTGAACCCCTAAAGCTGACGCCGCCCTGAATCGGAGACTCCAAACTGCGAGTGGCACCAAACTGATTGGCCCCAAAACCATGCTTCCAAATATTGATCGGAGGATTTCGGTACCCCAAACCCTATATAGTAAGCGCCTCGCCCCAAATGATGCCTAGGGTTTAGGGTTTAGGGTATCCGAGGATTTTGGTACCCTAAACCCTATAGTAAGGATCCTATAAGTCACATCGGCATATGAGCTATAGTCTAAACTCCTAGTATCTCCCTTAATAAGCCCTATAACAGTCCCCTATACAATCCCCGATATAACCCCCCTTTAAGGAGTTTAGACTATAGTTCATATGATAGCCCTGGGGTCCTAAAGTAGGGGGGCGAGGGTGACCAGAATTTCCTCGCTACAAAAATATGTAGATCATATGGGTGGTTGTCAAAATTATGGTCCCTTTTGGGATCCCCATTATAATACGGCACCTAATATTTAGGGAACCCAAAAAAGGGACCATCATTTTGACGACCACCCATATATATATATATACACATATATGGCAAGGTTTTGTTTCTGCTGGCTCCATATACTCACTCACCAACATTCCTGTGGCGCTCTTATACGCACGCTTAAAACTTAAAAAACAGAAACAAGGCAAACCTACCTCGTATGAGGACTTCAAATTTTCTTGATTTCCAGGCGCCTGCTTCTGCAGAAGTTAAAAGAACTCGAGCATGTTCCCCAAACAGTCCTTTTATAATTACAGTATAGCCAACAGCCATATACTAACTATTCAGACTTCCTTCCTAAACCCCAAAACTTCAAAATCTGGAGCCCCAAGCCGAACGCACCATTCTGAGTGTTCTCCACTAGGTACTAGGGCAGCGTTGCCAAGTACCACAACCAAGTTTCTATCCAGGGGACAGGAGGGGGTTTAGGGTTTAGGGTTTCGGGTGGGCGATAATCCTAAGTCCAAGACCCCAAGCCCTCAATATTAAACCCCTGACCCCAAACCATACATTGCACAACCCTAAACTCTAAGGTATCAAGTCCTATAAACCCTAAAGCCCCTAAACCCCCAAAAATCAAGCTTCACGCCCGATGTCCTTGAGTCCTAAAACCGTAAACCGGCTCCTCACAGATGTTATATGCGGGACGTTCTCAACCTTTTCTTAATAAACCCCACACACTAAACCGTACTCCCAGAAATTCAGAAAGCACTCTCATTCCCATACCTAAACTTATTTGTGCTTCAGAGGAAGTGGTTCTAGGGTTCGAGGTTCAGGTATTAGGGATCAGAGTTTAGGGTCTAGGATTTTTATTCCTACTTCATTCCCCAAAATGTGGCAACGGTATTAACCCACCCCCACTCCCCTTGCAGCATTAGCAAGACAATCGTATAAACCCTACGCTGGCCCTACACCCAGAACCCTGAACCCTACTCCTAAACCCTCAGGTCATCACCAATGTTGTTGCCGCCGCTGACCATAACCTCAGCAAGTACGCTGTGCGGTGGGTGCGGTGCACTGCTTGGGATGATCAAGCTACTGTAGGTTCACTTATAGGGTTTAGATTTTGGGCTTTAGGGTTTAGGGTTGAGGGTTTGGGGGTTTAGGATCTTCGGCTTTAGGATTTCAAGGTTTGGGACTTAGGGTATGCAATGCAGAAAGTGGCGCAAGATGTTGTACGTCCACAGAAGGGCTCTCTTTGCCAACGCGTTGTGCAATTGGGATTGACGGGCTGCAGGCTCACTACTAGGATTGACTGCTCTCTTTAAGGTTTAGGGTTCAAGGATTAGGGTTTATGGATGACGGTGTCGCGTTCAGGGACACATAGCTGGGTTTTCACAAATATGCACACCCCATCAATTAAACAACTCCATATGCCATATACTATATTCCTGGTGATAAGCACCCGCGAAATGGGACCTCTAATTTCCGGAAACTCCAGATTCGCGATTCCTGAAACTTGTCACTCGACCCCGCAGTTATCGTGAGTACTGCCCCAAACCTTCTCACGTCTCCCCATAATGCTGAGACTGGCTTGCTGGTGCTGGAGGAGGAGTGTGGGAGCGGATCCCTGCGATGATCCCTACCCTAAACCCTAAACCCTAAACCCTAAACCCTAAACCCTAGATCATCCCCGTATATACTCACCTTATCTTCACCGCTGAAATCCGGAAGCACCAGTAAAGCAAGGAGAAGTAAAAGGATGCCACAAGGATCCTTCATTTGGGCTATAGTCTAAACTCCTAGTATCCCCCTTAATAACCCTTATAGTAGTCCCCTATATATTCCCCTATATAACCCCCCTTAAGGAGTTTGGACTATAACTCATTTGGAAAAAATGCCCAACAATGGACAATCCCATAGGGTTTACGGCACTTTGATGCCATCTGGGCTTCACTTCATTAGAGTCCAAAGCTCTGAAACATGTCAAGATGCCTACGTTCATGTGGCCGTTTCCCAAATTAGAGGCCAAAGGAATTCAGTACATGGGGGTCTTTGATGGCTGCGGTTACAGAAGCCCCCTTCAACTATTTCGAGGGTCTTGGCAGATTTATTTCGAAATGATGCTGCGGGTGGCGATGGCGGTGGCGGCAGCAGTGTTGGTGGGGATGGCGGTGGTAGTGGCGATGGCTACGTCGGCGCTGCTGGGAAACCCTAAACCCTAAACCCTAAACCCTAAACCCTGAACCCTAAACCCTAAACCCTAAACCCTAAACCGCGTGGAGGAGAGAGATGTCTGCTTTGGGAGCTAAGCCGATGGAAGCTGAGCCCTAGCTGCAGAAGCTAAAAGCCAAAAACTTAAACCGCTCAACCGCTCCCCTTAGACCCTCAAACCTTGAATCCGAAAGCCTTCATCCTTTGATTCTGACGAGCCTTTTAGCCCAAAACCCTAGACTCTAAACCCTAAACCTTAAACCCTAAACCCTAAATTCTAAACCCTAAACTCTAAACCCTAAGCCCTAAGCCCTAAACCCCAAACAATGTGTACAACCCATCAACTCCTCAAACCTTGAGCCATTGCCGAGATGCCATGTTGCCGACCTCGAACTTGACCTGGGATATGGTTGAGGCACTGTTAAGAATCAGGGCTTAGGGTTCAGGGTTTAGGGTCTAGGGTTTCGGAGTACTGTGTAACTGAAGTTTTCTTCTGTGTTGGGATTTAGAATAGGGATGCAAAAGTCCATATGCGGTCAAACATGGCCATGTAATGTCTATTGCAATAATCAGGATGGCATTGGTTCCATACGATACTAGATTAAGCACGCTCTGCTTGATTCCTGTGAGGTTCCAAAGATGTTCAGTCTATACTTGAACATATGCATGCTTCCTGCATACCCCGGGTTAGAGTTGAAGACCTTCGATAGCTATTGCGTTAAACATGTTTGTTTCGTTTCTATGCCGGGTAAACAAGGCCAGGGTATTCTGTATTGGGATAAAGAAGGTAACGATTTCAATGGTACCGTTGGTTGCAGATGGCCTGTTGAGATTCAGCATAAGCAATCATGTGTTAATCCTGTGTGGTGTCCCGAACTATATGACGTGCTTGGGCAAAACACAAGCATCTGCAGTCTATACTGAACTCGTGAATACACAGAACTGAAAATGCCAATGTAGAAACATGAATAATTACCAATATCATCTGGAGAGGGGTCTATTTGAGGACGCCGTGCCAGAATCATACAAGTAGTCTAGGACACTACTATAGGCAATGATCAAGTATTCCTATACACCCCCTTGATAAACCCAGGGTGTCCATGTCATGTGCGGTGTTCAACGTGTTCTTGTCCTCTGGATTATCGACTAACGCTAAACCCTCAACCCTTAAACCCCTGTACCCCCTGCAAGGAACCCTGAATCCTAGCAATAATGGTATTTGACAATTGCCCAGCGGCGTGGTCAAGGATCTTACCGGTATCCAGGTCAAGCCTGGGGTACTAGAGGACCAAAAATGTTTGGTTTAGGGTTTAGGGTATGGGTGTTTAGGTGTAGGGCTTAGAGTGGGTTTTAAGGATCGGATTTAGAGTCTCCAGAGATTAGGGGTCCTTTACAAGCATCCCCATTATAGGGCTTCTAGGATATTGGGGTCCATATCGGATTCATCCTATTACGGAAACTCCGCTTTAAGACTTCAGGCTTTGAGATTGAGTTTGGGGTTTCGGGAATTGAAAGAAGCTGTCTTTGCTAACCGTTAGAATTCGGTTAGTCGGATTAGGTTTTTAGGGTTTGGAGGTTGGGGGCTTGGGGTTTAAGAGTTTGGCATTTACGGTGTTCAGGCTTTGGCGGTCCGAAGCCTGTATGGCCATAGACAAATGGTCGCATAGACCAATGGTGAATAGGAATTCCCTAAGGGTCCAAGTACCTAATAATCATATACTTACCCAAAACCTGTACTATAATTACTGTTACCCAAATCCCAAGTACCTGATTATTGGGTACATGGACCCTCTGGGATTACTGTAGGGTTTAGGTTTCCGGGTGCTCTACGTGCACCTAACTCTTCCTGGAAATCAACGCGGGCCTGTTAGGATCAACCTTTGAGCCATTGCCATCGGTAGCCGGCCGCGAATTCTTAAGTCCCAATACAACTTGCTGTACACTCATTACACCTTCAGGGGCCTTTTGGGGAAGTTAAAGACACTAGACTTTGAACCCCAAACCCTAACCCTCAAATCCTAAACCCTAACCCTCGAACCCTTAACTCCAAACCTAAAACTCCAGACCTTAGACCAATTCCGGATCCTGGGACAAAGAATTCAGGAGCCTAGAAACCTTCGGAAAAAGTCCGGTAGTAGCCTAATGCGGTTTAGGATTCAGGGTTTACGGTTTTCGCAGTATATTATAACCAGCCTTACAGTATGGGTACACACATCCTAAGACTGCGGTTGGTATGGCGATTTCATGATTTAGCGACACTGCTGGGTCCATGGTGTCTTAGCCAAAGTGCTGAAAATCCTGATATGTAACGACCCAGCCACTAGTATCAGATGCGCTCCTTAACATTATTTCGGATGCCAATACTGATTCATATCAGCGGGTGGGAGCGGGGTGCGGGGGTGGAAGGCAAGACTGGCTTGAGTCTCCACACCTCTATCTGGCCCAAATCCTAAAACCTAAACCCACAGCCAACAACATCACCAACAAAACTTGCTTGCAGTAGAACCTTGGATGCCGATTCCAGAGCACTTTGCTGAACCCCACCCTATCCTGTGGGTCATGAGAGCACCATCTCCTGCAAACATACTGTGACCCTAAGGGTCCAAGGACCCAAATAATAGGGTTTGAGGGCCCAAATACTATAATCTCAATGGTACTTGGGCCCTAAAACCTTGTTATTTAGGTCCTTGGACCCTTAGGGTAACAGTTCAACGAGCCAGCAGTGTTAGTTTGCCAGACGTCACAAGGTCGTTCTGAATAGGAGCTTCATCAGGTACCCAGGTGGTCTAAACTACCTGTATGGTACAAGGCATAAGGTTTAGGGGTTAGGGTTAAGTATTCCCTGTATGGGTACATAGTACCCTGTGGCTAGATCCTAGGCTTCTTTGCAATTGAGCTCAACAGCACAGACACGAGCCACTCGCCCGACAAAAGTCAGTAGAGCATCAGCCCCATACTCAGAGCCCTGCATGATCCCATAATTGCCTTATACCAGGGATAGTTGTACCATAGGACTTTTCGTACCCATACCCTAAACTCTAAGCCCGAAACCGCCCTCGCCAAATCAGCTCAAACCAACCCTTTCTCACTCCACAGGAGAAGGGGGGATTACGACAAAGAATCTTATGGTGCTTATACAGGGACCGCCATTGGGAAGCCTTCATGCCTACTCCCAAATCCCAAAGTCGAACCCTTAGAATCATGATCGAACCTTGGGGTCCCCAAGCACTAGCCCCTAAACCCTCAGGGTTTAGGGTTAGGTATCAAGGTTTAGAACCTCTCAACCTTCGACCCTAAATCCCGCTTCGCTTCCGTGCGGTGAGCTGAGCATGCTGCCTGATGGTGTCATGAGCCTGGCGCGGTGCGGTTTAGGGTTTAGGGTTTCAGGGTTTAGGGCAAACACTGGGTTGTTTTTATGGAACTAAACTTAAGTTGTCATAATATGGGTATACAGGTTTTAGGGCTCAAGTTACTTATAGGGTTAAAGTCACCATGATATGGGTACACAGGGCTTAGGTTAGCGTTCAAGTTTCCATAACATGGGTATATTCATATATGCTTTAGGGTTTAGGGTTTAAGTTGCCATAATGCGGGTATACAGGGTTTAAGTCACCATACTATGGCGGGTTTAGGGTTTAAGTTGGATTGTTATTTGTATATCGTAACAGAGGGCGTTTCCTTATCATAACAACATCGTGCAAGTTCCTTAACAGCCATCCAGAAGAGTAGGTGTGGAAGTTCTGCAAGTGTGTAGGAGGCTATATTGTGGGTTTAGTCTTTGAAAGGCTTCGGGGTAAGTAAAACCCTAAACCCTAAACCCTAAACTTGCAAAGTTGTGGATTTTTCTGCGTTGCATTAGGATACTGGCCGCTTTACAGATTGAGGACTGGGTTCCGCAGCCCTACACCCTTACAGTCCCCCTTTAGTAGATTGAATATGGGGTATATGGGGATCTTAATTTTGATCTACCCGAAGCCATATTCGATCTACTGAAGGGGGATATAACCGCATGGTGAGCTACCCAAAAGGTGGATTTTTACACGGGGAAAGCCTAAACCCTAGACCTATCTGTCCCTCCTGCTTTTCAAACCTTCCTTCCACATCTAGATGCCTATAGCTTAGAGAACCCAAACCTGCGTTTGGAAAACTTGAAGCCTAAATCCTAAGCCCTAAACAATGTGGCTCTTACCTTATGATGAGCCCTGACTTCGCACATAGATCTTATTCAGGGGGACTGCATGTACCTTAAAAACTTAAAAATCAAATTACAGCCCTACACTCCTACACACCCGCCTCACAAAGCTACATGGACCACGACAACGCTTTAGGCCTCATGAAGTCTTTCAAGGATAGGCTACTTCTCCGCCTATGATATGGTTGTTGAAGGTTACACTTACATCCCTACATGGTAGGTTCCCCCCGAATATAGACACCAAAAACACTATAATGGTCACCTAATTTTAAGGGAAACCACCGCAAATAATACCCCTGCACGATCCTTCTGTAATCCGTTGTCGGGTTCCACTGGGGATAATGCAGTCCGTGAGGTTGAAATTCTGAACAATATTCTGGGTTGCTGTTAAGGAACTTAACTTAAGTTACCATAATGAGTATATGTAGTAATTTATAGGGTCTCCCCAATATAGTAACTTAATTCAAGCCCCCAAGCAGCAGCTCCCATCAATTCTTTCCTGCCGCTATAACATCAAAATACATCAAGTATGTGGAGACCAAAAGCTCCAAGACCCCGAAAAGGATACAGCTAGCAGTAGTTGCAGTGTTCCGCTTAACCAAGCTCTGTAGGTTTCGGGTTGAAGTTTGTTCCCAAATCCCATCTCAATCGTTCCGTACCTCTCACACTGTGCCGTGTCATGAGTTAACCACCAGCGAAGAGAGGAGCTGGCTTACGACACTCGGTGTCGTACTTCGTAACATCTGTGCCTGGCCTAACGCAGCCCCTATAGCAAGCAGTATCCGGAGACAAACCTAATCATGGGCCCAAATTATGACTTCGCTCACGGCGAGAGCGTGACGCCCTCAACTAGAACAGGTCTCTTTTAAGGGGGATGTAGGTATGCACATGTTTCAGTGGCCATGTATGGTTAGAATGTCGGAGAATGAAATGGAACACTCACGGACAGAGAATCTTTAGCTATACAGGCTTGCTCAGGCTGCGAAACGGGACCACAAATAATCACGCCTGTGCCTTCAACCTACACCCAACTTCCATAATTACATTTCACAAAAGACTGTATAGCTCGGCTTCGGGGCATAAGAGTACGTGAAGTCTTGACACAAAGAATATGGGTTTTCTCAGTTATTCTGAAAATTATGGGCCCCTTCTGGTTATAGATTTTATTACGGCACCTAAGATACAGGGGTACCAAAAATGGACCCTAACTTGGGAACTACCCATATGGTGGAATGGTTAAAGTCCAACCCTAAACCCTTGACCCGAAACCC
>CAJNIZ010041369.1:19049-44220 GCA_905231905.1 Symbiodinium pilosum
CCCAAACCCAAAGCAATGGTAATAAGCCATACCGGCCTTGATGTCCGGATCTGGGTATCGGATGGTACGGCCATCGTGGGTCTGGGCGTAAGGGACACCTCGGGGACCTGCAATCTGGGTTAAGGATTTAGGAATGAGGGTTAAGGGATTGGGGTTGGGGAATTTGGGAATTAGGGAGTATAGGGTTTAGGGCTTCGGGTTTGGCGCTTGGAGTTTTGGGTTTGGGGGTTTGCGGCTTTCAGGGTTAGGTGTTGGGGTTGGAAGTCTGTGTTTAACGGCCTAGGAGTGAGTACTTATAAGGGTTAACTTAATTCAGGCCAAGCCTGCGGTGGCCTTTAGCAAGGCGGGATGGACCCCTCTAGCACTCAATCTGAGGGTTGTTCTAAAGTCCTTGTAAAGGAAGGAGCATTCTGAATACGCTTCCTTAAAAAGAGATCCCACCCAAAAAGGGAACCGACTCTATGGCCATTTTGGATAGAGACTAGGTAGGACAGTTGAGCTTTAGTCTAAGCTCCTAGTATCCCCCTTAATAGCCCCTACAATACTGCCCTACATAATCGAGTGGCCGCTAACCTAACCTCTGCGTTGAGAAAGATGGTGTTGGATGCTTCGGGGTGGAATTGCAACAAAAAATGCAAACGTACTTGTTGGAAAGCCAAACAGCAAGTTCTCAAAGGCTTCCTTTCGATTGAACTCCAAGCCTTGTCCCATGAGAAGCACCTACTTGAAGGGTCAGGGGGACTTAGTAAGTAGGTCAAAACCCCTATAACCCATATAGTAACCCAAAATATCTCCATTAATTATTAACCTACTTACTAAGTCTCTCTGACCCTCCAAGTAATTATAAATTATACATACCTTGGGTTGGGTTCCTGGGATCTCTGCAGCTTGGCCCCTCCCGAAACCACAAGCTATCGCCCTTGGATAATGGATCGGGGATATATTCGCCGTATAACTGTCATGTAGGGGTAATAGAGTAAGGTTGCACTTGAGAGGCCCCAAAGTTGATCATGAATAAGTTCTACATATATAAAACAGCACGGGAGATTCTTAATGATCCCACAAGTGTTTCGGGTCTGTACGAGCTACCTGCTGGCTGGTTAGGGGCTTTCAACCAATCCCCCGGGCCCAAACTAATGAGGGGATCCTTGTATCCCCCAGGGTTTAAGGTTCAGGGTGTAGGGCGATTGAGAAGGACGCAAAAAAAAAGTCATATGGCAGTCGAAGGGCTCTTATTTTGGAGATTGATTTACCTAAGTCCCCTTACTATCTGAGCCCCATCTATCTACATGCTTCTACACATAGATGGCCCCTATGTAACCCGAGTTTCCATTTCAGCCTCCAGTTTTGCACATGGTCCACCAGTGTGGTTCCTAAACCCTAAAACTAAACCCTAAAACCCTAAACCCTAAACCCCTAAACCCTAGACCACCAAACCCTCAACCCTAAATACGCTGAACCCTTAAGATCCAAAAGCGCAAACAAATCGCAAGCCTCGAGTGACCCGCTTCACGCGGCAGAGCTTATAGGATGCCTCTTCCTTGGCCACCTGGGTTTAGGGTTTAGGGTTTAGGGGGTTTGGAAAAAGTTGGGCTGCAGTTGAACAATTTGCTTTGTGTAAATACTATGGTTATACTCATATAAGTTCACCATGTGGTGGGTTTAGGGTTTAATTAAGGCACGTGCAGGCTACATAGTTCAGGGCTTTACGTTTCCCATGATGGAGGATCAAAATTGACATGGAACATGCGGTGGAAAGTTCGCTTATAGGGTGTTAGGGAAGTCAAACAATGAAGTCATACGGGTGCATGTAGGAGAAATTTCGGATTCCCTCTTTCTGGTAACCTGACCTAAGATTGGGAAACCAAACCCTAAACCTTAAATTCTGAACGATATAGTAATTTCCATGTGTTTTCCATCATTGGGGTTTGGGGCTATTTGCAGCAAGGTAGCTTACACCCTACAGACCACAGTTACTGGGTTGCTGTTAAGGAACTTAAGTTATGTTACTGTACCATGATATGGGTGTATAGGGTCTTGGATTTAAGTTAACAGAATACGGGTATATAGTAAGTGACAGGGTGTCCGTATTGCGGTAAGCTAGTCCCTTAGCAACAACCCAGATTACTATTGAGCCCCCCTGGAGGGATGTGAAGACCTCAGCATGTGAATCAGAATGAAAGTGTTTGCGCAGACGGCTGGAGAGCCCAGAAATAACAGCAAGACATTGAGTTTTTTGACCGGGGTGGCGCGGAGGGAAGGAGGGGCGGGGCAGTTTGGCTTCAGATTTTTTTGGTGTGGGTTAAGGAAATTGGCAAAATGAGAGGTGGGATCCTAGGTAATTGTAAGCTCATGTCTTCTTGAGGTTTTTGGTTTCAACGCTTGCGGATTTCTGGCTCTGGATGGCCATGGCGTTCCTGTGAATCCTGAACTGGTTCCCCTCTTTCTGACAGGAAAGCCCATTATTTAGGGGAAGGTGATTACACCGAATCTCTGGAAGCACCTTGTAGGCTCTTTTTGGGGGTTAGGGTGGGGAGGGTAAGCATGAAAGGCTTCAGGACGTGGGGCATTAAGACTCCATGATCCCTCCACACCCTCAATCCAAACACCTAAGCGCTAGACCCTAAAACATGTAGGGGTTTGAGGGCTGATTGGCTTCACAACAAAAGTGGCGGGCCACTGTCACTCAACCACTAAATCCTGACCCCTTAGCCCTCTTCTCAAGTGGAAGTCCCACAGCTAAGTGTTTTTCTTCAAACACCAAACCTGTCATGTGGCAGGTTGTCCAAACTGTTTTCCTGTTTGGTCCCCAGCATCAAATGGCTTCTAATATTGAACGCATCCAAAAAGGCATGTCAATTTTGACAGCCTCCAATATCTCGTCTAGTTTACGGGAACAGTCAAGTTGAAGGGTTTGAGGTAGCAAAATTCCAGGCTGAACCTTGCCAGAAATATGCTGAGGTTCAGAGTGAAGGGTAATATGGGTGGGCTCCACATCGTAGGGTCTCTTTTTACGGGGGACCTACGACAAAGGATAGTATGACAGGTTCTACATTTGGACCCCTCAATGTTTGGAAACTACCAGATTTCGGCCATGTAGCCGAGTACGTCTCAGAGCCCATTATAGCGTTCCTACCCCGCTCCCACTGGTAACCACTGATGTTCTGATGGCAAACCACTGATACTGTGGTTGGACAAGTTCCTGTTCAAAGTGCTTAGGGTTCATGACCTCATTTACCTAAACCTCCAGGAATGTTGCTACTTTACTTCCGCACCTGCACTCCTGGTGACATTCTGACGCCCCCATAACGCATTGCTGATTGTTATAGAAAGTCGTGCACAACCGCCAGAATTCCCAAGCTATGCCGTGCTTAGGCTCATGTAGGATTTTCTCACCATCAAGCGGTAGTTGGCACGCTAAGGGTCAGGATTTCCTTCGTTCACCGCACTGCCCTCTGGGTTGCTCTGAAAGAGCCTCTTACTAGGTTCAACTTCGATCACCCATATACAAGCCCAGTTTCCATTTCAGTGTTCGTTTGGTTTTTCAGTTGGCTCTCGACTATTGGTAACTTAAAATCACTGCACGCTAGACACCAATATCTTGGCCACAAGACCTGAACCCCTAAAGCTCAAAACCCCAAACCCTGAACACCTAAACTCTAAGCCCTGAAACCTAAACCCTAAATCCCCAAAACCCTAAGACCCTGAAACCCTAAAGCCCTAAAACCCTAAACCCCTACAGCCCTGAAAACAGAAGCCGACCTTGTGCAGGTTGAAGCGTCCCTTGGTGTTGTATAGCAGGCGGAAGTTCTCCTGCGGATATCCATGGGGTTGGGGCTTGCGGGGTTTAGGGGTTTAGGGGTTAGGGATTTAGGGGTTTAGGTTTAGGTCTTTGGAGTTCAGGGATTGAAGGTTTAGGGTTGTAAGGTTTAGGCACTTAATGCATGCAGGGAGTCCCGAAAGGAGGACCATGTCTGGAACGCCCCTTGCGGCGCTTGGGGCTTCAGGCTTTATAGAGGTTCCTTCAACCCTGAACCCCATGGAAGGCTTCGGAATGTTTACAAAAAGCTCAAGGGCCCCGATGTGCCTACTATGACTGCTGACCACAGCACCAGAGAGTATAGTCCTCCTAAATTGATAGAATATGGCTTTGGGTATATTATACTAAGGTTCCCATATATACCCCATATTCTATCTACTTAAGGGGGACTATAATTGCATAGGAGCCTAGTCGTTAGAGCTCAGGATCTAGTGTTTAGCTTGTAGTGTTTAGAGGCACGGTTCTTAACGCTGATGCGCGCAGTCCTGTGGCTAGCAATGTCATGAAAATCTCACGGGTGCATGATGTCATTCTGCCACCGCACATTACCTCAATTATTCCAAACTCTTGACAGGCTTAGTCTAGACAGTTACAGGGAGATCAATCAGCCCTTTATACCCAATATGTGTGTGTACGTATGTACATTTTTACAGACTTATGTGTTCACTCATATTACGCCACCATTGAAAAAGGGCTCCAATACGGCCTCGATTCCATTACATGGTCCTTCCTTGTCTCCCAACCACCTAATAAGGTCCTGGAGTTATGCCTAAGGGATTTGTAACCCCAGTAGAAATTATAATTTCAGCTAAATATTAGGATTGTTGGTAACAGAAATTAACAATTATGTTCAGGAACCTTGTACTTATGCCTTCTGCGCAGTCTGTCTTGGGAAGTCACTTCGAGCATGGACAGAGAGGTTTGAAAGAGAGGTGGGAGGATATTCTCAAAGTGTGGGGGTTCGAGGGATATATCAGAACTAGAAAGACCAGGATGCCTTCTCGGTATTATGTAGGAAGAGCTACAAACTCCCAAAACCGTAGCTCTGCAAAGAATTGGGGTCTTGAGGCACGCTTTGTCAGAACAGGAAGAAGTCAGACCCGGGGCTTTCTCAGAATTGGGGCAGCGTCCCTTAGCATCCTGGAAATGCATGGGAATTCTTCGGGTTCCTGCTGGGTTTAGGGTTTAGGGGGATTGGGGATTAGGGTTTAGGGTTTAAGGGGATTAGGGATTAGGGTTTAGGGGGATTAGGGTTTGGGGTTTACGGTTTAGGGGGATTAGGGTTTAGGGTTTAGGGGGATAGTGCAAGCGGCAATTTGAAGGAACCCTAGGCCTTACATTCCCAGCAACCGCCGATCTGAACTTCGACAAGGTCCGGAGTCCTTGGTCTTGTCGATCTGAACCATGTCCTTTGCTTTGCTGAACACGCGTTTCTATACATCATGGGAATACTCCCAAAAGATCCTGAGTACAGTACCTATGTAGTGAATACTAACCCGAACCATATTATTAATTCATAATATAAGCGCTACTTTAGACTATACAGATACTTAGGAACCTGTGGGAATGGGAAATTGTTGCTGACAAATGCGCAAGATCATGGACATGTTCAGCTGGATCATTACCAGGTGGGTACTTTAAACCTAAACCTTACGACTAACATATTGAGCGGCCAAAAGGTATATATCGCGAAATTCGGTTGGCAAGGGACCTTCAGCCGAAATCTGGGAGTTTCCTAAATTAACTCAGGGCCCTCTTTTCCGGTGTATCTGACACAAGGGCTAGGGTTTTCAGAAATATTGCGGGAAACCTTATTTTTGGGAACATTCGGGTCTGAATACAGACGGAACTGCCACGGCAAGCAATGCTTTGTAAATCCCGTACACCCTAAACCCCCAGACCCTAGACCATAGGCCCTAAACCCTAAAACCTAAACCCCAGACCCAAACCAAACCCCAGACCGCAGACTTGACCCCAGACTGCTTGACAAAATTTCTAGTTCATCCGGCTTTGAATTAAAAGATGACCAAGCATTAAAAGATGACCAAGCCCAAGCCTGCATAGGAAGCAACTTGAGATTCAGGATTTGGCGCGATGGTCATTGGCACGGCGTGCAGGGGCTGAGGTTCAAGGGCCTTTAGAGTGTAGGTGTTAGGGTCGCGGCTTAGGGCCAAGGCAGTTCGGGGTTTGGGATGTACAGAAAAGCATGAAACCTGAAAAGAAGCCCAAAAGAACGACAAAGGGATCTATATTTCCACATTTGATAACGCCAATACAGACTGCCAATACCATAATCCACAATCCTTATGATAGGGACCCCGGAAAAGGTACACCCCCACCCATTTTTTGGGAAACCACACCCTAGAAGCCCAGTTACCTATATATTGGATTCCTGTCCTTAAGTCCCTATATACATTTATATTATCTATAACCCAAGGACCTACTATATGGGTACCTGGGCTTCTAGGGACAATTCTATTTTTTGGGGTGGTGTCCCGAGGCTATTGTTGTGTCTGGGCATTTTCTGTTGGGTCTTGCTGCGACATGCTCCCAGAGAAGTTTAGGGTTTAGGGTTTAGGGTTTAGGACTGTACCTGGAAATTCTCAATACTATCTCTGTAGAGTCTGTAGGTTCTTCGGCAATGCACATAGAACACCCGCATAATCCTTCAGAGAAAACTTGCAAACGATGAACGCTTGACCGTGAATCGTTAAACCTTTGCATGCTAAAACTGAAGCCAGCATGACAATCCTGGACTTAAGTTTGGACCCTAGCAATGTTGGACTTATGTAGAAGGGGACCTGTAGAGTCTTTCAGGTATTTAGGGATACCTGGGCTGCATAATGTTGGGATTCTGGTTTGGCGTGTGAAGCCGTCAAAGAAGAACACAGGGCTCTTGAGAGACAAGCCTTTCGGAACGGACGGTAGGTTGTCGAAAGTGTGGTTCCTTTTTGGTTCCCTAGCCTCTATATCTAGGTACTCGAAAAGGATTCCAGTTACAAACTGCATGAATACACAATCCACCATTTATGTGCTAAAGTCTAAACTCCTAGCATCCCCCTTGATAACCCCTGTTATACTCCCCTATATGACCCCTACGTATGACCCTGTTTTAGGGAGCTTAGACTATAGCTTCTCTGGGCTTGCCATTACCGAAAACGGTTAAAGGTTTCTGACAGGTGCATCGACCCAAGCCCTTGTTAAAAGCTGAGGGCTGAGGGAGTACGGTAGAGTCGTAAGGGACTCCAAATACGACAGGCCCCCTAACCCTAGAAGCCCAGGTACCCATATAGTAGGTCCTTGGGTTATAGATAATATAAATGTATATAGGGACTTAAGGACAGGAACCCAATATATAGGTAACTGAGCTATTCTAGGGTAAGAAGGACTCGCCCAACGTGCGCTGCAGAAAGGAACCTAAGGCTCTCGGGTCTGTGATATCTAGGGGGCCCCCTCAACGAATTCTCCGAAAGAAGCCCTGATAAACCAGAAGCCCTAAAACCGTAAGCCCGAAACCCAGAACCCCAATGAATGCTCAGGCCTGAACCCTGGAGCCGAAAACCGAAAGAACCCTAAACCCTGACAAAAATCACAGTAGTCTTTCTGGAAGCTTAGGAAAGGCCCAAGTGTCCATGAAACCGGCAGGGTAGAACATATCTGTTCGCACCTTACCATCCTCGGCGAGAGACGCGCTTGTAACCCTGGGGCTAGTCTGGGCATCCCACTTGTACATGGCCCCCCAAATTGAGGGCCTTATAAGATCTTATAAGACTTATAAGTGATTGTTGGGGATCGTTACGGCCTCAAGCCCTAAATCCAAAAAACTACAACTTAAACCCCTAAGCGTCTTAGGCCTTACTGGTTTGGGGGGATGGCATCTTGCAGGGTCCATGGTAATTCTTTGATTTGGGTTTAGGGTTCCCTTTTTTAGGGGTTATAGGGGTCATGTCAGGTCTAGGGGGTTTAGAGCGCAGGGTCTGGGATATAGGGCTTGGGGACTAGCGTGTTTGGTTTGGTGGAAAAAATTCGAACAGTGGAGAATCAGGTGGAGGGGAGAAATCTAAACTGGAAAGGAGGCCGGTGGTTAGATATTGCAATATTCTGATCTACAGTATCATCTGAAAAACAAAATGGACACCACCATATTACTGGGATCTAAAAGTAGGACTTAAGCCCCAAAAGCAGGTAAAATTGTAGCCCTAAGCCCCCAGACATAGCTGAAAGGGCCACTATTCCACATACTTTTGAGGCCCAGGGAGCTACCATCGGGATCCATCCTCCATGCCAAAGTAATAACAACCTGTAAGTTTCGTGTTCAGCGCTTGGAGGACAGGTTCAGTATTGGGGTTCATCAGCCCTAAGCCCAATTTCAAAACCCTAAATAAAAAATGCTAAGCTCTAAACCTTTAACGTCCAGGGCTTAAGGTTTTGGCCCACTTTGATTCCCTAAACAGACAGAACCCCAACCTGTCTAGGCCCAAGGACTAGGATGCAGAATCCATGCTGAAACGCCAATCCAAACACTGCTGTTCACGAAGCCCTAATCTGGGCGGGATAGAGGCAGGGCTTTGGTTTCTGATTTGCCCAGAATGCTAAGAAAACCAGGTACCCGCAAAAAAAGGAAATCGCACGCCTGATGTCAGGACTTACCTGAGAAAGGTTTAAGACCATAGAACTTATGCGTACCAAAATCTAAACTCCTTAAAGAGGCTTATAAAGGGGGTTATATAGGGGACTACTACAGGGGTAATTGAGGGGGATACTAGGAGTTTAGACAGTAGCTTATGCAAGGTGTACGTTCATGGTGTATTTAGGGTTTAAGGTTTTTGGGTCAGGGTTCAATGGTTCATGGTTAAGGGTTTTTGGGAGGGATCTAATCCTTGATTCCGAAGTCCTTGAGGAAGAATCATGGTCTGCCATCTGACTGTAGCCTTGGATTGAAGGCCTTTCTCGTCTTCGCGTCACGCTTTCGAAATACATAAATTCCAGATGCTGGCGCATCAAAGTCAATGGTCCCTAAATCTGAAACCCTCAACCCCACATATCTGCTGTTCACTGCTCCAAGGTAGCGTAATGTCAGTGTTGGAAAAATTCGGAGCACTATCACCTTGCCGCGTTTGTGCAAGCAATCCCTGCCGCTAGCAGTAAACCACGTCAGCCACGATGAGCAGTCAACAGCCAAAGGAAACACTCGTTATCAGTGGGATACGTACTGTCGGGCTCAGATGGGCGGCAGGCTAGTTCAAGTTTTTGGAGCAATCATATCCCATGATATCTAAGGAAACCTTAATTAAGGTTAGACTTGCACATCTTTTCTTATTGCTGGACTGCCTTGTATTTTCTATACCTTCCTTTGATAAAAACTTGTGAAGCCAATGCCCGAAACCCTAAACCCGACCCCAAACCCTAACATGTCCCTTACTATGAGACCAGCGAAGCCATGGCCTCCCCTCATCATCCCTCTTACTTACACAAATCCCATTAGTGAAGTATAAGTACTTCCCTAATCTAAGGACGTTGGGTCTTTCAAAATTTAACTTCGGGGATGTGGGGCCACGCTCAGCAATGTTTTGTATTTCTGGGGTGGTGTTGGGGTCACCAAATTCCAGCCCATCATCTTACTCTATGTTAGTAGCCCTCTACACTGGAGTCGAGGTAGCAATGTCATACCTGCCATCATTTACCTTCACATGACGAGCTACAATCTGAGTTCGAAATCACCACTAAACAGATTGCCAGAAAGCCGGCAAAACCTAACCTTAAATCAAACTGATCCCATATGTGCACCTGAACTAATTCCTTGGAAAAACCTAGAAACCCAAACCAACAATTACAACCTCTAAGCAGGCTAAAACACTGTAATGCTCCAACAAATCCAAAAAATCTAAACGTGTTTGATGTGGGTGGGGTCGACGAAGAATTTTATTCATTTTTTTTTGTCAAAATTGGAGGGGCATGGCCTAAGACAAGTTCCATAGACCTCAGATGTTTGGAGTGATTAGAATTTTTGAGTAGTTATAATGTTTCGTGAGGTTCAGGGTTTGCATTTGTTTTTGTTTGAATTTTCGGTGATTGGTAAGGTGGTAAGGCACGTAACTCTATCACTCCATTATGTATTGCATTGAAGTCGGGAAATTCATTGAACTGGTTGGAATCCTTTAATCAGTTCCACATACTACTTAAATTAGTTAAGCTAATTGATTTCAATAAGCTAGTCTAATAACCTTACATAATTGACTGAGCAAAGGGTAATCGAGTAGTCCAAACAAGTCAAGTAGTTCGTTTCCTAAGTATCTCAATCTACTCAACCAACTCAGTTATTAGTTCAGTCAACTCAATTGATTAGACTACTGAGTTCAACTCCAGTCTAGCTTATTTGAAGTAATTGAGGGCATTGAACTATGTGAACGAATGAATGAAGTCTTGAACTGATTAGAGTATGAAGATTACTTGAACTAGTTGAACTGATTGAACTGCTCTATAACTCGAACTCTTTGACTTGATTCAACTTATGCAGTCAGTTCAGTTTGCAGGCAAGTGAACTACGTGAAGTACTTGGATTCCTTGAACTGTTTGAACTAGTGATCTAGATCAGTTGAATTAATTGCATGAATTGAATTGCTTGAACTAAGTGAACCACTTGGACGGATCAGACGACTTGAAAGAACGGACTTAAGTGAACAAGTTGAAGCTGTTCGTTTAATTGAACTAATCAGTTAATTGAACTTGTTAATTAACTGAACTGAGTCGTTGAATTATTTCCATTGTTTCAGTTAAGCCTACGAACTTGCTTGATTTACTTACTTGGGTTGATTATGTAAAGCGCTGGGTTTAGGGTATAAGGTCAGGGGTTTAGGGTTTAGGGATATTACCCTAAGGGTCCAAGCACCCAATAATTAGGTACTTGGGTATTCGGTAATAACAATTATTGTCCAGGACTTGCGTAAGTATATGGTTATTGGGTACTTGGACTCTTACGGCTTAGGGTTATGTCAACTGCTTGAACAAAGTGAGTTATTTGAGGTAATTCAGTTCATGATTTGACTCACCAAGCTTGTGTAAGGGTCATCCACAGCCAGAGCACCCTTATCCAGAAACGGAACCCATTCCTGGATTTGGGGTGATCATGGCTGGAGCTTAAGCAGTAAAGGCGTACATGTTAACAAGAAGAAAGCGGACAAGACTGCAAATACCCGTGCTGTTGGCGAGTTCGCACTGATGATCATGTGTGGAATGTGTGGAGGCATGAAGCACATCCCAGAGGGTCCATGTACCCAATAATTAGGTACTTGGGATTTGGGTAATAGTAATCATAGTACAGGTTTTGGGTAAGTATATGAATATTAAGTACTTGGACCCTTAGGGCATCTAGAAGAGAGGAGAGAATGTTGATCATGGTCATGGGCTGTCCGGAAATACCTATCACCATATGAGCTATAGTCTGAACTCCTAGTATACCCCCGAATAACCCATGTAAGGTTCCCCTATATTCTCCCCTATATACCCCCCTTTGAGGAGTTTAGACTACAGCTCATAAAGGGCGAGCGGGGGAGGAATGTTGGATTAAGGGGCTGTCGTATATGACCTCAACATATTCTCGCCTGCCAAGCCCTCTTCCAGAGCTCAGAAAACCCTGAACACTAAACCTTTAATCCTTAAGCGCATATTCTCCCCCGATTCAAGCTGACATTGACTTTGACACAGGCAGAGAGGAGGAAAAGGTGTGAACAGATGGAAAAGCAAAAAACAAAGGATCCTGTCCTTCGGCTCTATATTGGGGTCGGTCAAACTACCGTATCATACATTTGGGTCGCCATGTGGATACTTGGGTGGACCCTTGGGGTTTGAGGGACACAGAGCCGCTCTCAGGATCACTGTCAGCAAAGCAGACATGAGAGACCCAGAGCACAGAACTACTGGATGCGAAGGATCCGTCACGCATCCCCAGGTTTAGGGTTTACAACTGTGTCACTATCAGAGGGGTTTTGGGATGATTGTTACTCGAGTGCCCAAGCCCCGATAAGCATGGTGAGTACATGTCGTACTCGTCTAGTGATTGTTCGCCTCGATGATCCCTCCGCCTGAAAATGACACCTCACCCTAAGGGTCCAAGTACCTATATACTTACCCAAAACCTGTACTATAATTACTATTACCCAAATCCCAAGTACCTACTTATTGGGAACCCTAAACCCTAAACCCTAAACCACCCTCTGGGTCATCACCTAATAAAGAAGCTTGAGAGCCGAGCTTCTTGCTTATGCGGGGGAACCTGTGTTACTGGCGTTTGGCTTAGGGTTTAGGGTTTAGGGTGTAGGGTTTAGGGTAACATGATTTTCTACTAGACGTGATAACGCTAAAGCCTAACCCTAGACCCTAAAACATGAGGGATGCTCCAGAACGGATGGCCCGTTGTGACCTACTGACCTAGGGATAATATGTGTGGATTAAAAAAGAATATATACGAGTCCCTTGAAAGGATTGCGCAACTTCAGCTCCCAAGTGGAGCATACATCGACACTCCGCTCCCGAAAATATCTACGAATCTCATTCTATAATCCCCCTGGATCTATCCTTCTGCAGGGTTTTACTACTAAGAACCGAAAAAACACACCCTAACGAGACTACAGTGGTGGGTCGCCACATACCACCAGTCTTCACAAACACGTAGTGCAAGCGTTCTTTGCTTAGGGTCCCTAGCCTCTTGTTCGAGATCTTGGGACTTGATTTGAATGCCCCGTTGGACCATGCCGCGCAACCGAAACACCCACAGAAAATAGGTTGATGGATGTGCCTAAGTTCCGGAAAGCATGATGCTCCAGCAAATACCTGGTCGTTCAAGTGAAAATTTCTACGCCCGAAACCCTCAATCCAAAAAAAATCTTCAGCCCTTAGGAAAGCTATCATGGCTATACCAGAATGAAGAAATCCCCCTCCAGGATGCCAGAGGGATTACTCGAGATTCAGGGCTTAGGCTCTTGGGTGTTGGGTGTTTTCAGGGTTGCGAGGCTACGATTGGAGCACGTCACTCAATCCCAAGTTAAAATGCCAAATTCGCTGCCCATGTCCGCAGACGCCCATAGCAATCGGTGATGACTCCAGCTTCCGATGTTGCTTTAGGGTTAGGGTTGATAGGGTTTAGGCTTGAAGGCTTAAGGTTTAGGGTTGGCTAGTCCAAGTCGGGAACCCAGACCCTCCTTCTACCCTCCTTTATACGCTAAACACCCACCATTATTGACCATACAACCCTATTTAAGGGTAGAAGGAGGCTCGGAAATAGCTTAGAGCCTAGGGCTTAGGCTAAACCCTAAACCTCCTAAAGCATCCTGAAGCTACTACTCTATCTTTTCTGAGGTCAATCTCACGGGCCCAGGTTGAAGGTTCATGTTCAGGATCACAGGCTTTCTCACAAATTAGACAACGTCTCAAGCATTGAATTTTGAACTCGAGTTCTTTCTCAGGAATCACTACGTGGAATTCGCACGCAAGGATAAAGGCTCAGTAGTCAGGAGTCTAGACCATGCTTGAACAGCCCACTCCGGCCCAACAGAACTGCAGAATCCGGATAACGCACCTCCCTGAAGCTAAAATGAGATGCCGAACAGCGATCGTTTAGCCTGCAGCGCTTCTTGGGGTTTCACCTTAATTTCGGCAAGCGTGTCGTTTCGCAGGTTGCCCCCCCCACACCCGAAGCAGCAGTAAACTGAGTAGAAGACGTTTCATATGATTGTTATAATCATAATCTTTTGTAGACATGATCGTTGAATTTTTCGAGAACCCAGGTGACACCGAATTGCCGTGAGTCGCTCTTGACATCTGGCAAGTTCTCAAAACAAGCGCCCCTTTTAAGAGAACCGCAAACTCATGCAGTTCTGATACTAAATGGCCCTCGCACCCACTGAATGCGTCGTAGCATGAATGTCTTGGGGACACTCGCGTGATTACTAAGTTACTAAGTCCTTGTGATCACTATTTGTGGGTGAGAGGCAAAGAGAGGACCCTGCATTTCGAGAGAGGAGTAGCTGTAGTCTAAACTCCGAGTATCCCCCTTAATAAGGCTTATCGGGGTCACCTATATAATCCTCTATAAAACCGCGTTTAAGGAGTTTAGACTATAGCTCATATCTGGTTGATACGCAAGACCAGGCGCCCACAATCTCTGTTTGGCTTCCTGATAGATTCAGGCCGGCCGCCGGCCGCCGGCTGCCAAAATCAGATAGAAGAGCATTTCTCCCTATATTACCCCACAGATCATCCACATAATGTCTCTATATATATATATATCCCTTTAAACCCTATATAACCCTATATATCATCCCTATATAGCCCTATAAACCCTATATAGCCAAAAAGGTTCTTGCTATTGGCTTTACGGACGTGGTGGCTTTCAGAAACCCGCAGAAACCGATTTGAACCCAAAAGTCCTGGCGTAAATAAGCTCTATCGGCTTAGGGATTCTTGAGGCCCACACCCGTCCACCACCCTGAACACGTCAAGCCACAATGAGCTTGACATGAAAAGGGTTGGACATAAACTCGCAAGTCCCCCTCGCAAGAAGCGGCACAAAGAGAATCAAGAACATGAGGGGCTAGATTTGTCTGCACAACGCTCTACGACCCTATATCCTTTTTTCGTATTGTGGGATTCCACTCACCTCGAAAAAGGTTTTGGGATCTCTATACCATAGTTCTCAGGATTTACTTATTCATGCTGCTACTGCTACTGCACCTACTTCGAAGGGCTGTAGAACATGATCTTACCTACTGCTGAGGTCCAGGGACATCCTAAACCCTTAGCCCTTTGCAAATTGACAACAAGTCGGTGGCTGGCAGGCACGACATTAATGCTGCATCATAGATACAGCAGCACGTTGACAGGCGTCACCCATGCACACCATGTTCACAGCGACTTCTGCGTTTCTCAAAGTAGGGTGGACTTAGGCACCCTGCGCGTACGTAGAAGGGTTGCGGGGGTCCCTACGGCAAATACATTGGGAATTCTGGTATCATAGTATACTAAGGTCATGCAGGATGTCGATTATCACCCCTAAACCCTAATTTCTAAACCCTAAAGTATCAACAGTAGGAGAGAAACATCAAGTTGGCCAGCTGCTTTAAAAGTTGGACCAAGAGAGCTGCGCTGCGGATGCACAAGTCTGCAGACCCTCAGCCTGGTTTGGGGTTTAGGGTTTAAGGCTTCAGGGTCTTGGGGCTTTGGGCTTCAGGGTGCCTATGAAAACTCCGGACAAACCTGTCTGAGTCTTGTGTCAGATTTCTACAACACCAGCAACTTGTTTTTGGAGTGTCATCCGCTGACGCGACTCTGGATTCATTGCGGCTCTCATTCGGTGACTTTGCATCATGGGACTCCCAAGCGCAGAGTCCACGAGAATGATGAGCCGATTGCCGATTGAGGCAGCGCACGATCTGCAACCAATCCCCCAACGTTCCAAACAACATGGATCGTGCCCTGAAGTCAAGTGAAAGTATAGTATTTTGAAAAACATGCCACAACAACCACAAGGAATGTCAAATAGTTTCATCTTACTCTGCATTGGCAATGGTCGTGTCAGCATCTCAAACATCACTCAACCAGATGTTGGCGCAGCCTAAGCCAACAAACCATTTGAGGGTATTCCTACGAAAAACCCTAAACCTTAAGAGCTCTCGTGGGAGTCTCCCTCGGCCTTGTTTCCATCAAGAGGCCGGAATGCTTCCCAAACTCACAGCCTGTATGCCCTCCCTATTGGTTCTTAGCCGGGAATAAATGAATAGGGTTTAGGGATCGAGGTTTAAGGATTGGGGTAAAGGGATTGGGGTTTAGAGATTGGGTTCGGGGTTTGCGGGTTAGGGTTTTTAACTTTACAAGTATTATAGCCCTTTATTCTTACTAAGACCGAGTAAGCCTTGCAAAGGGACTATTAATCCCTTTAGAATATACTCTGATAATATAACGATTATATGCCCGTATGCCGCCTTGCTTTGTAGACATTCAGACACCTTAAACCCTAAACCCCAAACCCTGATTGAAGGAAACAGGTGGGGCTTCAATCTCTTAATTCCTTCGCGGTCACTTCGGATGCACGTAACAATCAATGAGGGAGAGGTTGGGGGTCGCTATCAGCAAAAGCACGGGATTATGGGCCATAAACGGGATTCACATCAGACTTAGGAATCTCCCTCTTGCCCTAGCTGTTATAATGGAAAATCACATGGATATGAGAATCGAAAATGAAGTGGATTAAATATGTATATATACATTATTACCCATCTTGGTAGCTGTTTCTTCGCTTGTTTTCTCAAGTTTTTTTGCAGGATGTATACAAACCTGAACACAAGCTAATACAAATTGCGAGATTTTTTGGATGTATATCTTTTTAAGAGGCATTAAAAGATTTACCCGACAAGACAAAAATAAATATAATTCATTAACAGATTTCTAATTCCTCAGTTTTCATTTCTTTTTACAAGGCGTTCATCAAAGAACGTCGAATCAAAAAATCCAGAGGGAACTTAAGGACAACATCCATTTATCTGAATGAGCTCCTAGTTGGACTTGTACAATTCGCCCCTCCCCCCGCCTAAGACATGCACCGAGCGGACATTTTATTCCGGGCGGGTCTCATTTCAGAATGATTCTGCTTATGGCGCAGCGTTTACCTATGCTAATACAGCAGCTAATTTTGGGACAATCTAGTTTCGGAGACTACATTGCACCCTGAAACCTCGATGGCGTCGTCAGGCGATTGTGCAAGGGCTGCAGTGCAGAACCTGTCTCAAAGACTGGGGCTGCTCTCATCCAACGAAGATCACACTGTTGCAGCGCACGTATAGGTCAGAAACCCCATGATCCCCAGACCTTACTTAAACTCCGCCGAGACCGAACTCTGTTTGAATAGCTCTAGGATCCATATCCTGCCAACACCCAGACCAAAGACTTGCACACACAGCGATGTATGGAGTGTACCAACTTGCAACGGCCATGCTGACGATTGCCAGGCCAAATGTCATGTCCCCTGGAGGATCTTCTGATGCTTGTGCAGGAAGATTTCTGGTTTAGTCGGGGTACGGTTTTCAGGCTTAAGATTAAAGATTTTGGACCGTCTTCTATGAGAAAAAACCATTTGCAAAGACGAAGGCAGGAGTGGTCGCGAAGATGTGCCTTCTATCTACGTTTGGAACCCCTAGCTAGGGCGGGCCCTCATCCTTGGGGTCGCTGTATACCTGTTCTATACCTGATAAAAGCCCTACTAGCCAAAGCAAGAGCCCACGATTCTAAGGGACTTGGGATTTTTAGGTTCTAGAGCTTGGAACTTCAGCAGGAGCACAGCCGCTGCTCGAAACTGCGCTAGTGTTGTGTAGAGTTTAGATGTTGGGTTTTGGGAATGAAAAAGAAAACGGAGACTGACATATTATCAATTGAAACATTAAGCCCGTAAGCCGTTTGACTAGTAATCCATTCTCCCACTGCCTTATCACAACCAGGAAGCCCAGCAAGCTACTCCTTCAGATTATCTCGTAAGCATACATAGAGAAGCCAAGAAAGGTACTTAACTGCGCCGGGGGTTCTGGTACAACTGCAATCCCTACCTGAACCCCGCAAATATGTAGAATAATGTCCATTTGAGCCATTTTTTGGTGTTTAGAGCAAGTAGTCTACTTACTTTGGGGTGAAGGCAAACCCTTGTGCAGCTGAGGGACTAGATTCTTGGCTCAGATGTTCTGCCACCCTGTTTGCTTCTGAGGCGGAGCCGTATCCACTGCAGCCTAGGCCACACCCACCTCCACACTGGCAGTGGCATAGAAAGACATCAGGGCCACGCGAAGTGGCGAAGGGACTATGCAGGGCTTGGGGTTTCAAAAGTGAACAGTTCCGAGGCTTGGGTCTCGAAATGGCTCCCTGACAACGAGGCCCTTTGGACACATGAAATATTTTATTTTGGCCGCGGATTATCCAGATGATGCTCACGCTGGTCTGGTCATACCACCAGCCAGGTGCTCGTTTGTCTTGTTTGCAGCACTTTCACAAAAGCAACCCATATGGAGAACTAAGAAACTGATCTTGGAGCAAAAGGCCTCAACCATCCTCAGCCCAAACTAGACACCCGCCAGACCACGAAAGCACTGGCCAGGCAACCCTGTTTGCTTCGCTGCCTACTCCTTCTGAGGCGGAGCCGTATCCACTGCAGCCTAGGCCACACCCACCTCCACACTGGCAGTGGCATAGAAAGACATCAGGGCCACACGAAGTGGCGAAGGGACTATGCAGGGCTTGGGGTTTCAAAAGTGAACAGTTCCGAGGCTTGGGTCTCGAAATCGCTCATTGACAACGAGGCCCTTTGGACACATGAGATATTTTATTTTGGCCGCGGATTATCCAGATGATGCTCACGCTGGTCTGGTCAGACTAGCAGCGACGGCTTTTGGGGAGGTTCGGTTAAGTCATTCCCCCATTGCAGTAACAGCTAGCGCAAAAGGCATCAGGAGTTGTGATAGCCTTTTACATCAACCTTTTGAAGACAACTACTGGGAGGGGGAACGACTCGAGATTTAGAGTCACAAGTTTGGGGCTTTGACCATCATGGCTTCAAAATTCTCAGCACTGCAAGAGGGTCCAAAGATTTACTCCTGTATGGTAGCTCGCCGCCTTCATTTAAGGGGTCTTAGCCTAAGGCTCTAAGGATTCATATTTCGAGGCTTTTCGGCCCAAAGACCATGCTATGAAAGGCTTTTGGGTTATTTTGAGCCTTGGTGTTATGGTTTGTGCAGTGATCAGTGATCGCGCCTTGTACCCTAAACCCTAAACACAGGACGGCCTGGGATTCCAGAACTTCAGATCTTCTGTTTGTGGTTCTTACGGTGGATACTAAAAATCCTGCATGACCCTAAGTACATTGTATATTTCCCCGAATAATGGGACTTTTGTATATTAAGGTCATGCAGGATTGTTAGTATCAACAGTAGTATTCCCGGGGTTTAGGGTTTGGGGTTTGGGGACTTTTCCCTTTTACCCTTAGGGTTTGTAAACTTGGCTTTTGGTCCCCTAAACCATGCAATATGGCCCTTAACAAGGGTATTTGGGACCCAAAACCTAAGGTTACAAACATTAAGGGTATACACTTACAGTCTTTGAGGATAAGGGAATATAATGGCTATATGAGCCCTGGACTATAGAGTTCTAGTTTATTCCTTAATAGGTCCCCCCTAAAACCCGAAATTCACCCCGATACATCCCCCCAACCTAACTAACTGTAGTCCGTAGCTCATATGAGCTATAGTCTAAACTCCTAGCATCTCCCTTAATAACCCCTATCATAGTCCCCTAATGTCCCCTATAAAATCCCCCATAGAACCCCTTTAAGGAATTTCGACTATAGCTCACATAGCATGTGGCCTTCTTCCCTGCTAGGAACCAGTAAGTTCTGGGTCGCTGGGCTTCAGCTTTTGAAAATACAGAGCTCATTTTTGGAGGAGTACTGGAGGCATGGCTTGCCTACGATTTAGGGTTTTAGGGTTTAGGGTTTAGGGTTTTGGGCTTAGGGTTTTGGGTTTTAGGGTTTAGGGTGCCCTCTATAAGGGCAGATGTACTTGGACATAGGAAAGGCATTTCTGGAGGACCGTTGGGACATGGCCCACAGGTTAGGGTTTGGGGTTCAAGGTTTGTGGTTAAGGGGATGTTGTGAAACAACCCCTTCCCAGGCAACTGTCTCAGAAGAACCTCCGGGAGGATGAAATGCAATTCTACAACGGACCTCTAGGGTCAGAGGGCTAGGGCCTTGTGCTACAAGCTTGAGTCCTCAGAGTAAGGCTGTTACCTACCCGGCCTGACAAAAAGCCCCAGCTACAGTCACAAAACTTTGAGAATTTGAGAAGTATCCTAAGGGTCCAAGGACTCAAATAATACGGTCTTTTAATAATATACTAATGGTATTTCGACCCTAAACCCTATTTTTGGGGTCCTTGGACCCTTAGGGTATATTAATATGACAAATAATGCTGAGAACGCTTAGTTTGTCGACACTTCTCGTAGTGTAGGCCACAACGCCCCCCTGAGGCCCTAATTGAATTGCGGCTCCAAGTTTGCACCCAGCTCCCTTCAACCGATGACACACCGCAATCATGACATTCACTGTGGCATTCATTGCTCGTCATTACTTGTAATCCGGCCGTTGCCAAATAACCTCCCTCCTCACCTAGGAATGCATATTTGCCCTAATGTATAATGGTACTATAGGGCGTGTGTATTGTTTAAGGGGGAGTGGGGAGGGCGCTCAACCCTACGTTGACATTCTGCTACCGCGACCACCACCATCACCACTACAACCACAACGATGACCACGATGACCACCACCACGACGACCACGACCACCACGACCACAACGATCACCACCACCAATACCATTTATATAGCTTTGAACATTACCAGTACGCGCAAAAGCAAAGGCCTAAGCACCAGCACCGGCCTCGCCGATACAAATGCATGCTATGACCGCGACTACGACTGTGCTACCGTGCTACAATGCTGCTGGTGCAGCTGGTGCTGCTGCTGCTGCTGCTGCTGCTGCTGCTGCTGCTGCTGTTGCTGTTGCTGCTGTTGCTGCCACCGCCGCTGCCTTCACTACGAAAACCAGTGCCTAAACGGCAACGCAAGCAACACGATCACAAGGGCAGGCACGAGTGCGACGGCGATGGCACGACAGCAACCACATCGTATTCCTCAACATCTTCTTGAATCTTGAGTCAACGAAAACAACGGTAGGTCTTGCCATGCTAGTGTCACAACAAATGGCTTCAGGTAATCTGCAAGCAGGAAAGGCTTGTACTTCGGAAAGTCAGAGCAGGGTGTACCTCAGGGACCCCTGGCAACAAAAGCACTAACCACAAACCCTGAACCTCAGCCACCACTAGGAACACGAGCATGCATACAGCCATTTTTAAAGCTTGGCATCGACATGTCGTTTACGAATACCGACATCGATCACGCCCATTCAGTATGGCTCAAGGATTTGGGGTCTAAGGCAGGGTTCGTGGCTTAGACATTTAGCAGTTTAGCGTTTGCAGAGATGAGGGATCTAGGGTTTAGGGTTGGGCAGTAGTCTTGGGTCAACATCTGAATTATTCGCGCAACGCGGGAAAACCGGGTATCCCGTGGGCTATTGGGCAACAGTATGAACAACGCTTCTTGGGATAGCTGGGAGTCTTTCAACTATGAACGGAGAATCCTCAGCAAGGACCACCATAATCTCTGTACTTCCCATATCTCCCTAGGATCCTGAACGGGCCGCTTTTTATCTTCGCGCGGCTTGTAATTTCAGGATTCGCATGTAGGGCTGCGCTTGGGGCTCGCAAGCCTTAGGGTTTAAGTGGTCAGGATCTAGTTCACAACTTAGAATTGGGGGAATCTTGCCTTTAAAGGCTTGCGTTGATGAGTCCACTGCTGCTTAAATGCATAAGCGCGATGAGATTATTTACCTAGGTGCTTCCTCTTGACCGTGGCACAGGGGTGGCTAGCTTGACTGATCGCAATAGGCGAAGTGACATGCTCAGCTGCGCTACTGAGTTTCCCGGCCTAAAAAGACCCTAAACCCTAAAACCCTAAACCCTAAACCCTAAAACCCTAAACCCTAAACCCTAAAACCCTAAAACCCTAAAACCCTAAACCGCAAACCCTAAAACCCCCTGGGCCAACTACAGTTGACCGCCTTACCATGGTAAAACTGTATTCAACCTTTTTGGCCTGAGTACATAAAAAGGTGTCTGTAATCTGCCGTGCAAGGCTTGAGTACTTTGATCTATTGGTATATGAATAAGAATAAGGTTTGTGGGTATATTCTACCTCCTGAACCCTAAACCTTCAAAACCCTAAACTCTGAACCCTAAACCCTAATCCCTCAATCCTTAAACCCTAATTCCTAAACTCTTATCCCTAAACCCTAAATCCCTAAATCCCAATCCCTGAAACCTAGACCCTGAACCCAACCTTAAACTAAGCTGCACCAGGGGCTCCTGAGCGGCTTGCACTGTTGGCAAGCAATCATCTATAGGAATTTGCAAGTCGGGCTTCTGTTCAGGAACTTAATTTAAGTTACCATGACGAGTATTCATATCAGATATATATATATATAACAACTAACAGGGTTCTGGGCTTAGGGCACCATATTGGAGCATATATATATATATAGAGATAGATAGACAGATAGATAGATAGATCGATAGATAAGATAGACAGGTTAATACGGTTTATATATGTATACATGTGTATATATATATAGGTTAATAGAGTTCGCCTAGTATGGTAATGAATGCAAATTACATTCCTTAACAGCAGCCCAGCAATGTACTTATGCCGAGGCCTTATGTCCTCATTGGCTTTTGACAGCATATGTCCTCATTGGCTTTTGACAGCATGGATGTGGGCTTTTGACAGCATGGATGTGAGCTACAGTGGCACAATTTTCAAAGCTGACTTCAGTTATGCTGATATCAAAGCAACCGTGCTCTGCCGCCAGACGAACTTTAAGCAAGAGATGTTGAAGCCTGATGATGACCCACTTTGCTTAATCCAATGTAAGCTACAGTCCAAACGTATCATAGGGGTTATTAAGGGGCATACTCGGAGTTTACACTATAGCTCATGTAGGTCCTCAGCTTTATCATGTCCTTGCAAACCCTAAACCCTAAACCCTAAACCCCAGTGTTCACTGCAGCTCAACTGGAAACGTATTCGCGGCACGCACCCATCAGATCGCCGTCTGGCGGAGGTTTTCCAACCTGGGAAATGTAAGCCAAAACCCTAAGACCCAAACCCTGAACCCTAAACCCCAACCCCCAAAACCCTAAATTCTGAACCCAAAACGGGTTTAGGTTTTGAGCACTGGTGAAAGCTTTTGATATGGGAGCTTCTCGAAAAAGGATCCAACAGGATCCTGACAGGGGAGCCTTACAATTCTCTGATAAGCCCAAGGTAGACCAAGGTTTACGGGGTTTCAGGTTTTGGGGTTTAGGGTTCAGGGGGTTGTCTGAGGTTAGTAGTCTTGAAGTTCAAATGATCCTAAATCCTAAGTGTCTATATGGTACAAAGTAAGGCTTCTATAGTATAAGTTGGGAATCTGTTTGGGTTAGTATCCCCTATATGCGTACCTCTGGGTTGACATCCTTGGGGTTCGTAAGGTTTCCGCAGGTGGGAGCGAATCTCATGCCTAATTTCGGGCCTATCGTCATATTGCGGCCTTTCGAATGGAAGCTGCTGCTGGAAAAGAGGGTACCTACAGTAGGTAGATACCAAACAAGCTCTCTTCAGTTGAGAACAACTTTGCTTAATGTTTGTTGTGGTCTTAAGCCTCCGGGTGCAAGCGGGCAAGCCAGCGCAATGATCTCTATGTCTGTCTCACACAACTCGAGCAGCCACGGTCCTACCCCCCAGGTCGACGCCTTCTCAGATCACCTTGGTCTTATAAGTTTCTAGCTGTACGATTACACTGCGTTATAATATCCTGGAGCTCTTATTAGAGTCTATTATTCCTACATACTTTGGGTCCTCAAGTCTATATATAACATCGACTTGGGCTATTTAGATCTGACGGTGTAGGGAGTTGTCACACTTTACGATCCTGGCTGCGTAGTTTAGGTGGTAATGCTTGAAGGTTCAGAGTTAAGGTGCTTACGAGGGAATGAAGGAAGAAACCCCTATACTTCTCCCTGTCCCTTAACCGTTTTATCCTATTCATCTTTGTTTTCTACACCCTAATTGCACACTTAACTCTCATTATTACATTAGTTTCCGGCAAGAAGATATCGTAATCCCTCTAATGGGTTTCCCCTATTCCCTACCAAGCGCCCTGAACCCTTGAAGTAATTTGTAGTGGGCAATGCAAGTGTCGGCCTTCGCTTGCTGCGCATTTATCAAACTAGGGTTTCCATGATCTACTATAGACTCCTAGCTGACAAGAATATGCTTTGGGGTATATTCTGTTATGCATGTACAAGGGTCATAAGGTGATCAGGGTTTCCTTGTTCAGGCTTTATTTGGGAAATTTGTGGGAACGACCGCAGGGGGCTATTGAGGAAACTAAGGGAGCCAGGATATCCTGAGCGCGAGCGTAACTTACTACTGGTGCCTTAGACCGAAATCCCTACGCCCTAAACCCTAAACCCTGAACCCCTAAACCCCCTGAACCCCTAAACCCTAAACCCTGAACCCCTAAAGCCTAAACCCTGTAAATAAGCAGCATCCCTGAAGAGGGAGTTGCCCGCGTGCTTTCTCCCGCGTCTGCTAGTCCGGACGGTCCCTAGCCAGCTTGGGAGACGACTGTGCGTAGCGACGAGTTGTGAAGTCATTCGCTGGCGGGTCCCTTCAAATTTCCTCAGATCCTAATACCCTCCACAATAACAGAACACCAACCCCTAGTACCAACTATTCTCAATGAGATCCCTATGTACGCTAGGAGGGATTCTTCGTTCTTGGTTGGGAGGTTGTTCTTACGTGAGTGCTCGGGAGCCTGGTGCAGGGGGCCAGGTATGAAAACCACGAACCCTGAAACCCACCCCCTAGACCTCAATGCCGAAGCGCGAAGCGAAACCTTACACCCCTGTTGCTTACCCTATAAGGGTCCAAGGACCAAAATAATATGGTTTTAGGGCCCAAGTACCATTAGCATTATATTTGGAAAGCCTATTATTTGAGTCCTTGGACCCTTAGGGTTAGTTTTTGAAAAAAGAATCAGCAATAGTGACCTCCATGATCCCCTTGTAACCCGCATCCCGGGACCCCATTTTCCAAACCGCCCGCTCTTAGGCTAATGACGATGACGATGATGATGAAGATGAAGATGAAGATGAAGATGAAGAAGATGATGAAGAAGAAGAAGATGATGATGATTGCTTACTTGGGGCGCGAGTAGAGGAACAATTTGACAGAGCGAACGTTTGCTGCTGTACCTCGGTTGGATCGAGTCCTACGTGATGCGTGCCAGAAATCCAATGGCGACTTGCTCGGCGTTGAGTTCCCACTTCGTTGTCACTGAGCTCTGATCGATATGGCTACTTTCTGATCACATCACTTCTTGTAGATTGTGAGGGTTCTCCTGTATAGCTTTCTGTTAAGGTGTGTCTTAGGCAGCGCTAACGGCACGCTTGCTCGGCTCTTCTCGGGCCTTCAAAGGAGGCCCTCCATTCACCTCAGACATGGACTCGCCAGGCAGCCCTTGGGCTGTTGCGCTCAGAGAGAGACAGAGAGAGAGAGGGAGAGAGAGAGAGAGAGAGAGAGAGAGAGGGAGAGATGATGACGATGATGATGATTATTATGGTGACCATGGTGATGATGGTGATGATGGTGATGGTGATGATGGTGATG
>CAJNIZ010041369.1:45015-63287 GCA_905231905.1 Symbiodinium pilosum
AAACTCTGAATCCTAAACCCTGCACCCTGAGCACTCAACTCTTGAAGCAAGCAGACTGACTTGGGCGCAGGCGACGGCTGTCGCAAGAAGTATCCAGCTCTGGCCTGTTTGGAACTTTTCCTCGGGGGGTTGGGATTAAGGGCATAGGGTTCAGAGGAGCAACCATATTTTTTTAGGGGGAACGTTTGCCTACCTTGGGGCCCTTAGGACTGTCCTGGGCTTTTTGAATGGCTTTAGCTGCGTGAGAATCTCGCCATGAGGGTTCAAGAGCTTGACCGAAGGTTAAAACTAGTATGGTCCCTTGTCCTGGGATCCCTATCTGCCTGGCCCGGCGCATACATTGTATGCCCCAAACCCCTAAACCCTAAATCCTACACCCCTGCGCACCCTGAAGGATCCTTTTGCTGCCGCGACGTAGGGTAGGGGCTTGGATTTTGGGCTGAGCCCCTGGGATTTAAGCTTCGGCATGTGAGCTTTTAAACTCCTAGAACCCCCCCCTAGTAAACCTTACTAGGAACCTTTATAGTCCCCTATATAACCGCAGCTCACGCAGGGCTTGAGGCTTCTGACAGTAGGGCTGTGCCCGCGGGGGATGCTAACGATACGCCTGAAGTCAGGTAGGCGCGCAGTGTCGTTGATCTTCTAAACGCAGCAAAGCAGGGAATTAGCCAATCCCTAAGGCTCCATGCTGGTGCTTTTTATCTAGTTTAGGGCCCAAAGTAACGACCTGCCTGTCAAAAAGGGCTCCGAAGGCACAAATTGGACTCGGAAGACCCTAGCACATGACTTGTCTTCGTTGTGTTGCCATAAGTTGGGTCCCGTCACCCCATACTCTCCCCACTCATTGTTGAATACCCCGCCCGCAAATGACAAACAAGCCGTCACACTCACAATCTTATGTTTCGTTCGATGAAAGCTGCAAAAGCAGGCCTTGCTGGAAAATCCAATGAGCGGCCTCAACGAGCTCTAAAAACGGCAGCCGTCTTGGCCCTTGCAACATAATGAACGTGGGTGCCGAGACAGCAACATACGGGAGTATGCATTATTACAGGTGTGGCTTGGTGGCAGTTGCTCAGCTGGGGAGGAGCCAATCAGAGCCAACTCTAAACCCTAAACGCAGCGCTGTCATCAGAGTCACCATCACTAACCACGGTAGACGTAACCGCTAATCAGCTGCAAAGACGGCCCCAAACATCTCAGTAAGCGCCACCAGTTTCATGACCGTATGAGCTCTAGTCTAAACTACTCCACTATAGCTCCTGTACTACATTGCAGCCACCGTCTGAAAAAGGCTCCACGGATTTCCAACTCACACCCCCGAAATACTAAGCTCAAAACCCTAAAGCCTATAATCACAACCATGAATCCAAAGCCCTGCATCCTAAACCCTATCTCCTGAATCATGAGCCCAATAAACCTTATAAACCTTAAACCCTAAAACCCTCTAAACCCTATAGACCCAATAAGTCCTAAAGCCCAACCCCTAAACCCTAAACCCTAAAGCCAAAACCCGAATCCTAGACACCAAGCAGTCTGAAGCCTCGCACACGCACGCGCCGAGGCGCTCGCTGCGAGGCGAGCATGGCCAGCATGGTAGGATTTGGGAGTTGAGGATTTAGGGTTTAGGGTTTAGGATTCAGGGTCTAGGGTTTAGCATTTAGGGTTTAGGATTCAGGGTTGAAGATTTTTTGGGCGCCTCTTTTCCACCTCATCCACAGTCAGATTAAGGTTAAAGGGTTGAGGGTTTAGGGTTGAGGCCTTAGAGTATAGTCTTCACGATATAAAATTACTCTGGGGGTATGCCTATAAACATTAATTGCATTGGTCCTAAAGTCTTGAGGACCCCAACTGACCAAAAAAGGAAGTACAGGCAAGACCTAAAAATTCAGGTGAACTTTGCATCTTGTAACTCTGCAAACTACACCCTATATATACACTGAGCAAAACTCGGTGAACACCTATATACGCTCACCAACACCTATAGTACGATCCTATTGAGATCGTTGCTGCTCACGCCCCTAGACCTGCAAGCTGTAAACCTGACAGCAAGTTGACGAAAAAAAACGAAAATATCTATGTGGCTCCAATTTAGGGCCTGCATCGGGTCTAGGGTGTCAGGCTAGTAAGGTTCAGGATCCAAAGCTGAAGGTCAAGGGAAAAGGGGGCAGAGTTCAGGGTTTGGAAGGTACATGTTTTCAGTCGAGCTATGCAGGCTGCGATGTAGCTCTGCCCATGGAAGTCCTGTGTGCTAACTTTGTGCCGAGGTGGTGAGTACCTGGGGTAAGTTGTGGGCCCTCTGCTTATTCAAGGTTGAAACCATGGGACCCTAGTATGGGCTCTTAACCCAGGAATCCTTATATACCTGCTACATAACCTACATGTACCCTTAAGGGTCCCTAGACTCTCCGTAACAGGCCCAAGGGGCCATTTTAGGGGCCCATGCTTCTAACCTGTCAGGTAAAGGGTCTCGAAGACTGGGTTTTCGTTGCTTGATGAAGATGAAACATAAAATATCCTCGGGGACTACATGCACCAAACATGTCTTATGGATGAGTATAGTATAGGGCATATAGATATTTAGGGCTTGTGATACCCAACAAGCTTCGAAATTGATAGCCGCGTGAACCGGAAGCTCAGTAATCCTAGTAGCTGGCGATTGCGGTGACTATCCCCTGTACTCGTCTTTCAATCATTACGAGCATATGAAGGTCTCTCAAAAAGGGATTCTTTGTGTTTTGATAGGTTTGAGAAGCGCATGCCCATATCAATGCAAATAAGCCCTGAACCCTAAACCCCAGCCACTGAAAGCGAAATGCCCTAAGCTTCCATCAGGGCCTGGGTTTTAAGGTTTTGGGCGAAGATTTCCAATTGCATGGCATCCGGCTCTCTAGAGCCTCATGGTGGAAAAGTCTTTGGAGCTCAGGGCCGAGGGGCTTGGAGCGAGGGTGTTGGGGGTTTACACATTTAGGGTTTACAGAAAACAGATGGTGATAAGTGATAACTGACTAGGAAGTAGGTTTAGGGTTTAGGGTTTAGGCCTCATGTTTTCAGAGAGATTAAAGTGCAAGCATTGTGGAATGCAACGTGGAGATGGTAACAACTGAACTTCAAGTGCTTGAAAAGAGCTACTTCAAACCCTGACAGCTAAGCTGTGACCTTGTGGTCAGGAATACAACTGGGCTCACCAAAAAGTTCGTCGAGTCTATCCTTTGCAGGTGCATACGACCGTATGTTGTGGCCATCATCCTTGTCAAAGGACCCTAAGCACCCATATAGGGCATCTTACCCAAACCATAAAGAAAGTTCCCAGTGCAGAAGCCGTACTTCGTACCATACAAGTGCGTTGGACCCTTTTGGACTGTAATCCCGTTGCAGCCATCATCACTGAATCTATTCGATAGTTTTGTTGGGACCTAATCTGTTCCATAGTTTTGGAGGCTCATACAGCACTACAAGCTCGCATAGCTTCCAGGAAGAGCTCAAACATGTTCTACCCTTAGCAAATCCTAAACCCTGAACCCTAAAACCCTAAAACCCCGAACCCTAAACCGGCTTTCTGCTGGAAGGTTTGGGTTGTGAGAGCTAAGATTTGGGAGCCCACACCCGAGACCCAAAACCCCAAATCCTAAACCCTAGAAACTTTCGGGGCTTTGGGCTTTACATTGTTCAAGGCTTAGGCTGCCCACTCCCGTATCTCTAAGGACTCCAAACTTCAAAGGGGATATACCAAAGCATGATCTTATATTCTGCAGAAATTTCGTGCATGGGTGCAAAGCCATAGGGGGTCTCACGTCAATTTGGGGAAGTGTAGGCGTGAGGGTTTACAGTTCAGGAATGAACGAAAACACATGTGCACTACTGTTGATCTGCATCTGTCAGCTGACAACTTACTTACTGGCACTGAAGGCCAGGTGTATGAGTGGATCCCTATGACAGTACCAAGAATCTCCCATTCATATCACTTCCCTCACTTTGCCTAAAGCATCCATAGAAAGATGGCGGCATCGAATTCTTGCTACAGCCGTTACCCATCTGGTCTTGACAGCCCGCTTGAAAATTCGTACTGTACAACTCGCGCTCTGCGGTTTGCAAGCCTACTTTTGAACAAGCTTAACATCACCCGCCAGTTGGAACCTTCAATAGCTGCGCGCGCAGAACAGAAAAAAACAACTCCTGAACCCCAAGCTCTGAATTCTAAACCCTGAACCCTAAACCCTAAACCCTGAACCCTAAACTCTAAACCCTAAACCCTAAGCCCTAAACCTTAAACCCAGAATCCTAAACCCCCAAAGCCCAATCCCTAAACCCTTCGACCAGGTCTGGGCCACTTACAACCTTGATGAGGCGCTGCATGACAATCCTTAGCTGTAAGGTAGGGATTAGGGTTTAGGATTTGGGGTTCAGAGTTATGAGAATTCTTAGCACCGAAGTAAGCAAGAATCTCACTACTTGGCACCTTGCGCAATGAAAACAGTTCCAGTTCCGGCGATGGAAAAAGAGTTGTGTTTGGGTGAGTTTTACTAGATTTGTAACCCTAAACCTAAAACCCTAAACCCTAAAGCGGAGGTGCTCAATCAGAATGAACTTGTCTGTTTTTATGCTCTGGGTCCTGCCCCCACGCATTAACAGCCTATAATAGAGGTCATATTAAGGGCTGTATGTAATCATATTGTAGAAATTATCCAACCGTTAATGCGTGCGGGCAGTACCCATTATACTATACTTGCATCCTACAAAGAGGAGAATCTTGATGGTTATCAGGCTTCTACAATACCGATATGATGGCCAGACCTTGCGCTTAGCTTGTAGCTTGTTAGGGTTTTACTGCTTGGGGCTCAACTCAGCTAAAAAAGCTGAAAAAGGATGACTTCTGGCCGGCCTTGACAAGGGCCAGGGCACGAACAGCGGACGCGCGGCTGTCTTCACAGCGTCCGTTCGATCCTGCGAGGCGCTGTGGATCTGCAGCGCCATCCACCGGACTTTCCTCAGGACGTACATCCAAGCCTGGGTACTCATGCCTCTGGCTGCAGGTTGATGGCCTTGGCCTTCACTTGAGGGTCGTCGCCCCTGTGCTGGGATAACCTTCCCACGGCTTGCGGCTACCAAGGGGGCGCCATGAAAGCACAAGAGAGATATGCGCAGATTACAGATGGGTTCTGGGGTGGTTGTTTTGAAAACCTTCCACATGAAGGAGCCTTGAATAGGTTTCAGGTCAAGGGTGTAGGGTTTAGGTCCCTAACATATCCCTGCAATCCATTCCCTCATTATCCTTCATTCACTTCGAGCAGTAGAGCGCGGATGCCATAGCATATCTAAGCAGGATAAGGCTCAATTGATAGGTTCACGAAATACTACCGTGAATGGAAGACATCTTGCACCACTTTATGCTTCATATCTGCTAGCTTTCACGACGCCTTCGAGGGATGCAGGATTTCATCAATTCACGTCAGGATTCGTGATATGACGCCTCTATGCATGGACACATCTTTCTGAGAAACACCCACAAATCTCTCCAATTTCTAGGTTCTGCAAGGACTAAGAGTATAGCGTTTGCGGACGCACCGCGGATGCCAGTTTAAGGAGCACAAATCCAGCTACAAGTGTCTATGTCATGCCGGCGGCTCGCTTGATTATGCATGATTCCTAGCAAGGCTGCTTGCAAAAATGACATGAGCGACCATATAGCCTAAACTCACAGTATTCCCTTTATACCCCCTATACCAGTCCCCTATATGATCCCATATAAAACCACCCTTTAGGGAGCCGGGTCGAAAGAAAGCAGAACACCTGCGCAAGCAGTTCAAGAACATGCTTCTCATGCCATCAAGCTGACACAAGCTCAAAACTCCCAAATTTGGAGGCGCTTTTTTAGGGTGCCCACGATAGGGGTTATAGTATTTCGGATTCTCCCTCACCCCTAACCCCTAAACCCAATCATCAACGCCAGGCCTGATACCCAAAAAGGTGCAGAAAGTTTTCAAGATCGTAGCTACAGGCCCCTCAAGAGGGGCGCATATGAGCTATACTCTAAACTCCTAGTATCCCTCTTCATAACCACTCCACCAATCCCCTACATAATCCCCTATATATCATATATCCCCTTTTAAGGATTTTAGACTGTAGCTCATATAGCCCCCTTTCAATCACCATGTTCCCTAGCGCTCCTAAGGCCCTCTTTTTGAGAAATACCCATGTACAACCCTACACCCTAAACCTTAACCCCTATAATTCCTAAGCCCTAAGCCCCTATACCCTAAACCCCTATACCCTAAACCCTACTAAACCCCTATACCCTAAACCCTAAACCCCTAAACCCCTACATCATAAACCCTTCATCCTCTATGCTTATAAAACGCCAGGCTTCATCTTGACCTCACGGTACGTCAGGGCCTCAGAGACCACACTGGCCCAAAGGGTCCACGTAGGTATATGGCGGGTTAGGATTTGGGGTGCGGGTTTAGGGCTTTGGGATTGAGGGTTTGGGGTTTAGGGTTTGGGGGTTAGGGTTTGGAGTTTAGGGTTTCGAGTTTGGGATTTAGGGTTTGGGGTTTTGGGATTTAGGGTTTGGGGTTTTGGGTTGGGGGTGTAAGGTGGATACACTTAGGGCCCAAAGGGGCTTCCATAAACCTACTCTGGGGCCAGGCATATACTAGATGGTTACATGGACCCCTTGAGGGTTGGAGCTTGGGCTTAAGATGGGCTTCTAAACCCTAAACCCCAAACCCTAAACCCCAAACCCTAAACTCTAGTTTTGGGGGGTTAGGGCCCTGGGGCTCTGGGATTTGGAGGTTCAAGAGCGCTTTTGGTCCTGGAGTTTTGGGGCTTACAAAATCTGGGCTCAGGTCAGGATTTAGCCCAGGGCTACATATAATCATGGGTGTATATCTGTATACGTTAATATTATACAGAAACATATCATAAGGCTTGCACAGGGATAATGAAATTGAAAATAGAGGTCACTATACGGAGTTTAGGGTTTATGGCTTGGGAAGAAATGTATCAACATTGGAACCTTCAGGGATTCTTCAGGGTCCGTGTGAGCTTCGCCTAATCTGGTTTAAGGTATCCAAAGCACTAGGCCCCAAACCCTGAACCCTAAACCCTAATCCTAAACTGCCTGTGTGGTTTAGCATCAGGTGTCAGAGGCCTGTCTCGGAATTCAGCTGCTTGTGAGTGTAACTGAACTCTTCAAGACTGTGAAGGGGCAACACCCCAAAACCGTAGACCCTGAACACGACTAAGCTCGCTTCTCAGTCAAAAGGACGCACTGTCTTGAGATTTGTCCACATAAGACGGCCTAAGATGTCCCTGCGCCGTGAATATGGGTCCTTGTTAAAGATGATTCTTAATGCCTATTACACTAAAAGCCAACGAGGAACATGAAGCCTTGCTTTGTGAGGAGGGGGGGGCTTAGGGTTTACTACAACCCCAACAAGGAATCTGTCACCAGGCCCCAAGTGCTGAAAGGCACTACTGCAGAGGGAAGTTTTTAAACAAAAAAACGTGTACGGGAGCGCCAATATGCGAAGATGTGAGGGAGCCTGAAGGAGGCTTTGGAGAGCTTTCGGGTTTAAGGTTTGGGGTATAGGTCCTAGAGTCTTAGGGAGGCCTTCTAGTTATCATTCTACGCCGCCTCTGTATGACGTGATTAGTATACGGCTCCCTTTGACTGGGCCTTGAAGTAGGTGCAAGGTTGCACACGAGTCCTCACCCTGAACAATAAGGTACCGTACACCCTAATCTCTAGCTAGACCCGGGCGCCAAAACGTTCCCTCCCATCGTGGAATCCCATGCTAACTAAGCCTGAAACTCCAGATCCCCGGCCCCTACACTCTACCCAAGGGGTCCATGTGGGTGTATAATATATACTTATGGCCTTAGGGCCCACATATACCTAAACCCTAAACACTCTATACACTGTCATGCCTACGTGCCCCAAGTATATACTACCTACATGAACCCTTTAAGAGCTAGATCCTGGACTCGCGGCCGGGTAGTTGGGTTTAGGGTTTAGGGTTGCTCAGGGTTTAGGATCTAAGTATTGGAGTAGCCCAGCAAGCCACAGTACATGGTACGGCCCGCAGGCGTGGAAGCACGCACGCGTATGACCGCACAAGCATCAAGCGCCCAAAGGGAGAAGGTATCTATATAGCGCACACTTGGGACAGAATTTTCCTACTTGTAGTCTAGATGAGAACTCCTGCGGGCCCTAAGGATTATCTACCTGTCAGGCATCGCAAGAATTTTTGGCAGCGCGAAGACGAAGACTGGCTGTACGAGCGGCGAACATGGACGATGCGCAGGATTGTTCATGTGAGCCATTGTCTAAACTCCTAGTATCCCCCTTAATAACCCCTATAGTAGTCCCCTGTATAATCCCCCACATAAAATTTTAGGAAACTTAAGGAGTTTAGACCACAGCTCATGTGGCATCGTAATCTTCCCACAGGGCCGCGGCCAGTTCAAAACCTCCAATATTGAAATTTCCAGCATCTCCTTGCACCTCGCCCTAGATGCCAAAATAAAAATCTAAACCCCAAACCATACATAGCAGTTTCCATCTTATTTTCCATTCTCCCCATATTAAGCCCCTATATCCCCCGTATAACCCTCAACCCCTATAACCCCAAACAATGTAGCTCCCAGGACTTTCTGCACCACGCAGCGCTCCAAGGAACCGCATCAAGCCATCACAAAGGCAAAGGCGGTGAAAAAGGCTTCCGGGGGTTTAGGGTTTAGGGTAAATGCTTGGCCGCAAAGCTTCATGTGCAGCTTTTGTGCGAGTCCAAGGCTGGGGTCACAAGATAAACCCTTAATCCCAAACCCTATGGATGGAACATCCCCGGAAAGTTGTGTTTCGGATCGAAGAGACAGGATGACGACGGAAGGACACAATCCTTCCCGTACACTCTAGGCCCTAAAAGCCTGAACCCATAAACCTCAGAACTGACACCTCTAAACTCTAAACCCTTGATCCTAAGCCCTTCAACCCCTTGACTAGGAATTACAACCCTAGGTCTGAGCACCCCACATACTTCAGGCGCTGGCGCAGCATGACCTGACTGGCAGCAAATAAGGTTTAGAGTCTAGGGTTTGGGATTGGAATGTTGAAGGTGTAGGATCTACACGGTAGTTTCCCAAAATAGGGGGACCCCAATATAGGCCCCAAAATTCTATCATCCTTATTCTTGGGACCCCTAAAAAGGTACCCCTAATTTGGGGAAATCCCCACATAGGGTTTAGGATTTAGGGTTGCTGTTCAGGACAGAGGGTTTCGAAAACAGTTTTGACGAACTGCAAGATATCGACCCCAGGCTTGACTCTTGCAGAGAGCTCGCAGGGAGGATCAGGTTCAGCATTTCCCACATCATTAATTTGGGGCACAAGCATGTACTCTGCAACTACATGGATATTTGGGGAGTTTGGTTGACACAAACCGCACTGGATGGTGCAAACGCTGGGAAACCCAGGAACTGCATGGGGAAAATGTGACGCCTCGACACATTCCTGCAAGCCGCCGCTTATGAAGTATGATGTCCCTTATACATACCCTTAGTCACCCCCCATATCAACCCTTCCCTATTGGATTCTAAGGGGATCTAACCATGGGATACCTGAGACCACCCAGCGGAATCTAATTCTTGACACCGGTTCATGTAGACGTCTACAATGGGGTTTGGGTTGTTCTAAATGCATTTTTTGGATACATAATCTAAAAAATGGGTACCCCTGCAGTGAAAGTAAACTGGGCTGTTGTTAAGGAACTTGAATCAAGCTACTGTAGTCAGGAAACCCCATGGTTTACTACATAGCCACATTCCCTAAACCCTATGATAACTGATATGAAATTCCTTCACAGTAGTTTGCAGCGGCTTTTCGAGTTGTCACCGTTCTGTCGGCTTCCGAATGAGCACTTTGTCAGAGCTACTGCTGATACTAAAGAAGCCTACATGACCTTACTGTACTATAGTACTATACGTCCCAGGGCACAAGATACTTAGGGTCTTGCAGGATTTGTAGTATCCAGCGTAGTTTGAGGAACCATGGTTGGAAGGAAGTTGCTTCAAGCATGCTAGCCAGCACTAAACACTCAGGAAACCAGTTATCCAAAGTTGTTCGTTGGGAGAATGTAGCGCCCAGTTGCTGTGCTGCTGCACAAGAAAACACTTCCCACATGCAGTCCTAGCGGCGATCAGCGGCATGCACTCACGCAGCTTGTGGGGACCCGCCGAAGGCTTCGGTGCCTGGGTAGTTTAGGTTCAGGGTTTACAGGCTTAAGGTTTGGGGTTTAGGATTCAGGGCTTAGGGTTTAGTGCTTAAGGTTTGGGGTGCGTTGGTTGTCACTGCAGCTGGCGCAGCGAGGTGCCCTAATAAACCCTAAAACCCCAATAAGACCCTGGAGTTCTGTCGGTTGTCCCCCAAAATAAGCCCCAAACCCTAAAACGTAAACCCTAAACCCTACACTAAATGAAGGCTTCCCAGAAATCCTGAAGGAATTCTATTTAGCTCTTGGTATGGATTAGACAGGGTGTAGATAGAGAGAGAGAGAGATGTACATATGTACATATATATATATATACGGGTGGGCGCGGTTCAGGGTTTGGGGATATGTATATATATATATATATACGTATATGGATAGTTCCCAAATTTAGTAACGGCCTATTTGGGTACCCCTAAAGATTAGGTGGCGTACTATAATCGAACGCAAACAGGGGCCGAAATTTGGAAAACTGGCGCAAACTTTCTGCTCTACGTGAGGACGCTTGTGGAAGTCGATCAAGCCACCCTTCTAAACCCTAAACCCTGAACCCAGCTAGTCAATGGTCTAAAGCACACAGAGCTGCTGGATTTGGCCAGGGCCTGACAACGACCCATTCAACTAAGGTTTAGGGCTTAGGATTTAGGGTCGACCTGCAACCCTCATCTAGAAGTCGTGAACTCTAAACCTACTATTTAGGGTTTGGGGGTTTAGGGTTTAGGGTACATTTGTAGAGTGTAGACAGAGCAGAACAAAGCTTTCCGGGGCTGGTACCCATCGTCCACGGAGCTTATCGAGCATCCAGTGCTTGGGCGCCTCTGAGGCTTGGAGGTAAACAACTTAACTTACTGGTGGGGATATGGAATTAGCGGAGAATATTACATATGTGTGTATATATATATATCATAGGGATTATGTAAGGATTCTATTTCTTTATTCCCTACTGACCACCAGTAAATTAAATGACAGCGCCCCTGCTTGGAGGTTCAAGGTAGTTACAATCCAATCCCCCAAGAGAACCATAACTGGGGCAGAGCATATAGGGTCTCACAGAGCAAGGCAGGCCCATTGGATCAATTGCCCAACTAGTGTAAAGAGCGAGATCAAAAGAATATGGCTTCAGCATGGATACTGGTGCATTCAGAGCTTAGGGTTTCAACTCAACTGAACAAAGACTGCACGCGGCAAAATTCTAAGCGGCTCAAACTTGATTCTACTTTCCCCTCAGGCTGCATAATGTTGGCAATGCTTACAGACTTTCAGGCCCAATGTCGGTGCCATTTATAGACGCAGAACCAGAGGGATATGGCAGAAAAAGCAGAGATCCTGATACGCACGGAAACGGTTTGTTCATCCATGAGACCCTAAACCCTAAACCCCTAAACCCTGAACCCTGTCCCTGCCAAAGCAGTGGTTCAGGGTTGAGGGGTTGCATCTCAACCTGCCGAGCCGAAACCCTTACTTACTGGCTCTTCGTAAGGGATAAGGGACTATAATCCTTACATCATCCCAATGTATTATATTCCTTTACTCCCTACTCGGAACCAGTAAGCCCAGACCGAAAACATTAAACCCTAAACCCTAAACTGCCGTGGCAAGCGGCATACATGCGCTTCAGGTGCTTGATGATACCGCGCGCCATGATGTCCTTCGACTTGCTTTGGGTTGGCGTTTGTTGGTAATGTTGGATCTAGGGTTTAGGGTTTGGGGTTTAGGGTCCTGCCCCAACCCAGTGACAGTCTATAAATGTCATTCTTAGGGTCATACCCGGGGCCCTTTTATATTGCATTGTACTTACTACCCAGCTGTGAATGATTGGGGCAGCATCCAAATTGAGTGGGTAGTGGCTAGGTAGGTATATCTGGTATTGGCTATAATAAACATAACAGCAAAAGTAGTCATCTGAGATCACATGGCTATGGCCTGGGCTTTTCTCTACCTAGATTTGGGGTCCTTGTGGGGACCTTTAGCTCTTCCTGGTTATAGGGATTTAGGGTTGCGGCCCAGGGTTAAGAATCTTGCGCCACTTGAAACCCCATAATCTTGCTCCTGCCAGGGTAGAACGCGTTTTGAGGCGTTGAACGCCTTCCTCTACTTACACTACGACATGGTCTTGCAGTAGCTTGGGCCTAAAAGGGGAAGCCATAACCTTTTTGAAGCTCCTCACCCTTGAGTAAATTCGCCAAAAAAAAACAAAAGACCGTCGCCGAAATCTCCTATCAAGAGCCTTCTCCATCTCACTTAACTTCCCTAAGCTCTAGGCCCTAGAACAGCACTGCTCTAAGGTTGGTTGCCCGTTTATGAGAAAAGAGGGTGTCAAGGCTGGGTGCATGAGTTGATAGACACCCCTATTCACCAGGGCACTTAGCACGTCTACTAAAAGCTAACTTTTAGGTACCTGTAAGAGGAACATGGAGGAATAGGGGAACCCCGAAAATTTAGAGGTTTCAGGTCCTAGCTAGGTGCCAAAGAGTATTTAAGCCCAAGATAACCCTTGCTTGAGGAATCTAATCCCCTACACCCCCTTCCCTTAGAACAACTTCTAACCTCAGCCAGCTTGTAAACTCAATACATTCTCCAATAGCACCCCATAAAAGTGATGGATGCGCAATCCTAACCCCGGACGTCATTCCATCACATTCTCGCCAGCAGGCTATCCTAAAGCTGAAGCATTCTCAACCCGAGGGTCCTTGGATTAGGGTTTAGGGTTTAGGGTGTAGGAGGGTTTAGGATTTAGGGATTAGGGGTTAGGGATTAGAGTTTAGGGCTTCCTCATGTTTACCCTAACCCCCTATTACAATGCCGAGTCTCTGAATGAAGCCGAGAGGTCCACTTTGCACGATCTGGGGGAGGGAGTTTGCACGAAGCCCGCTGTGATCCGCAGCCACGGGATCAGGATTGTAAGGGCTTCGATCGGAGTAAGGCAAGGAGGTTTCAGAAAACAGGGGCCCCATTTGCGGAAGTCGCTGTCAGAAGGATCATAAGATAATCGCCTTGATGTTGCTGCCCGCATTTGTTGTATTCTGGGTAGGGTTTAGAGTTTAGGGGCATCAGCCGTTCAGGGTTCAGGGGATCATTTTTCAAGCCCCCTAATGAGTTGGCTAGTAGAGACACTATATCATCAGAAGCCACTTGATCAAGGCTAGATTGTACATCAACATAGGGGTATGTACATATATACATGCGTATGGGAATAAAAGAAAGATTATGTAGGGATATGTGGGTTTTTTAGGACATATGAGATCTAAACTCCGAGCATCCCCCCTTAAAGCCCCTATAATAGTCCCTATATACTCCCCTTTTAAGGAGCTTAGACTATAGCTCTAAATGGGGGGTGGGTTGGAGTCTTAGAGTTGGGTTCGCCATGGTTGGGGAGGACCTCTGAGGTTGCTACAAAGGAGCTTGAACTATGAACTCACATACTGCTACAGTAAGCAAGTGAAAATGACAAGAAAAAGGTGGTGATATTGGGTAATTTATTCAGGCTTCTACAGCACGTCTTAGGAACCTCGGAAAGATGGCAAGAAGAACTTGTTAAGGAACCCTATGAACCCTCCAAAAGCAAGTGAAAGGCGGCTTGCTTTTAAACATGCAGCTCGCCTAACAAGTTATGCATCATACGTCTTATGTGCAAGCATAACATGGACTTCGCTGGCAGATTTTTGTAAACTGAGAAGTTCTTGAACAACATCCTTAACAGCTGTTGGATGCCTCTGGGCGCGTCAGTGTAACAAGCTGAGAGAGCTAGTCCCGATTACCCGGCCTGACCGCAAACCACTAGGAATTTTGGGGGCGCCCTAATACTGGGGGCGACTTTGAATCCGCAAGAAACGCCACGGCAAAAACGCCCTAGCGGACTGTGTTCTAGAAGGCAGGTACCCTGCTGGCTTAGGGCAACAAAGTGCTGATTGGCAAGTTGTCATGCAAAATCTCATACGTCAGAACCCAACCCCAAAGCCTAGAAGACGCTTGAACCAAACAACAACATCTGAGATCCCAGTTTCCAATTTCATTTTCCATTTATGTTTCCATTTGGTTCTCCGTTGTTGGGGTAATCTCCCGACATATCCGCATATAACCCTTACGTAAACACAGCTTCCATTTCATTTTTCATGTATTGATCCATTCAGGTCTCTACTATCAGGATTACCTCGCCCCAAAGAGCCCACAAAGCCCAACCTGGCCCCATCCGTACGGCATCCCCCCGGAAATGTGCACACTGACGACCGTATTCGTTTGGGCAAACGAAAATTGATGGAACTGACTGAGCCATTGTCCTTTGTAGGTCCCTGAACAACCCTTATTCCCACAATGTGCGCCAAAGCTGCGCAACCCTGAACCCTAAACTATTTTGTTGCGAACCCTGATGTCCAAGCTTCTCACCAGTGCTTAAGGAAACGTGGGGAGTGGATCCCTTTCGCAATCTTTTTATGATCCCTTGGAATACATGCTCCCCTACTCCCCCTAAAGCCCCTTAAGCACGAACTTTTCCCAGACGTTGCGATCAAGTGGTCCGGACGGTCTCGAAGTGAAACGTTGTTAGGAGGTGCTCAGACTTCCCGACTTACGGCCTAAGATGTGAAGATTTAGGGCTATTTACGGCCAATGTGAAAGCCTGCATTCACACACCCTGGGCCTTCCACAAACCTCCCAGCTTTGCATGAATGGTCAGGTTGTGAAGTTGCAAGGTGGCGGCCAGAGGAAACGCACTTCATACAAGTCAATCTTAAACCTGAAGCCCGTCTGCGCGAAGCAACCAAAGGCCCCTTCCATGTTGAGGGAGACAAATTTGCAACAGCCCATTTGTTTGTCACTTGCTGCTGTCTCTGTTAAAAGGGCTCAATCCGCTTGAAAACCTGTCGTTATGCTGAAACCTCCGTGCCCTGTGTCTAACCGCCACACACCCACTACACGTATGCAACCAGTACAAACATAGTATAATCCTACCATTCCGTTACTCTTTATACTGACGAAAAATATTTCAAACACGTGGCCCTTACGTGTTATAACTGCTCCTGAACACGCTACAAATAATAATTCTGGATTCCGAGAATTGAGAACGCTCCGGATCCTTCCCGTCAAACCGTTGCCGAAGACGGGCGCCCTACAAATGAAACATGCAGGTCTTGTATGGAGTTCTATGCAACGCTTGTTTTGAAAAGCACGCTGTCAATGTTGCTGCATGTTGAGGGTCTGCGAGGAGCTCAACCTTGCCAGAGAGGTCAGCTCAGTCGAATTTTTCCTGAGCAACGCAGGCAATCTCCTCCCCCGAATAAACCCCCGAAACCCCATGCAAACAAACAACTGGACCCCTTTCTCGTATTGCCCAAAAGTTTCTGAACCCTTTTGTTATCCTAAGATCCCCAATAATGGCCTAGCAATGAGGGGACCTTCTTTTCATCGGCACCATCGTGTTACCTTCGTAAATTGCCTCGTGAATTGCCAACCGAGTTGTGAGACCTGCTATGAGGGCACAAACGATGCACAACAATTTGATGGTGAGAATGACGGGTATTTGAAACTGTTGGTCCCTGTGGAACCACCATGATAAGACACTCAAGTTCGGGAAGTGCACTTTCTTGACCAAGTGTTCGTAAAGCCTTTCAGGGTTGTTGTCTATGCTGTGACATTAACACCTGGACATGAACGCCAGAAACTGCAAAACCCTGTCCTGGTCGAACCATTCTGCACTGTACTACCTCTGCAAATGCACGTCCAACGGAACTGATACCCCTGCATTTTGCCACATCTATCAACCCGAACACTCTCTGACTGATGCTCCAGGAATGTGCTCTCAGGAATGTGCTCTCATCTTTAAGGTTTTGCGCTGTTGCGACGGGTCATGACCAACAGCGCAAATCGGCTTTTCCATCACAAGATTAAAGCCGAGCTGGGAATTGGTTCTTAGGCCCATCAAGGACAGATCCAAACACGATTTTTGACCTGGCTTAGCATACTAGGCCAAAATTCAACGTTTGCTTCGTCATCGACTGCAATGCGAAATACAAATGAGTTGCCATCACGCATTTCTTCCTGACAACGTCAAGAACAGGCTTATCATCATCATCGTCATCACCATGAAAAGGATCTAGCTAACATAATGTTACAGTCGCCCAAAGTGGGACAAATTCAAACCTGTTGCCCAGGTTTGTGGACCCTTGAGAACCCTTTCGTCTCTGCAGACGCTCAACAACGAATAACCAGGACTTCCGGAGTTACGTCACAGCACTGCATGCAAGCCCACGCGACGCTTCGCAGAATGACAAGGGCCTTACAGTTGCTGCATGTTCCTCCAGCTGTTGACAAGAGATCCTCTGGAATGGCCAGCGGCTAGCGGCTCGGACCCAAAGCTCTGCTCCAAGCTACACCATGCGAATAATGTCCCGCGCAGAGACTAGTTAAGAAGAGAAAGAAATGAATGGCTCTGCAGTGTTTCCAGACTGCTGCTGCTGTGCAGGAAGCACAAGTGTCTGACGGGAAAGTACAAAAATGCTTGGAAGGGTTTAATTCCGCAACTGAAGATGTCTGGTGTCCTGGTCTCATATGAATAACAGCAACGATATAAATAGTAACCACATGAAGAATAGTTGTAACACTGTTAATAGTAACCATACTATTAAGTATCAAGAATTATAAGCTTAGCTTGATCAGAGCAACAATTAATTGTCTTTCTTGGGGGCCTACGTTCCAAGCTCTGCTTTAGAAACATTGCACGATACCAAACAGACCCTACGTAATTGCCCAGTGCGCTAGGGCAGTCCTTCTGGCTCCTGAATCTAGGTACCACTATGGGGGTATATAGGGGTTATATACGGATTATTACGTGGATCCACTCCCTAAACCCCAAACCCCATTCTAGGGATCCACTCCCCCACCCTCCCTTAAGCACAACAAGATGAGTCGAGAGCAAACCTGGCGCGACAAAAAAACACGTGACTACTGGGCCACGGCGGGGGTTTCCCAAAATTTGGGGTACCATTTTTTGGGGCCCCAAGGAAAAGAATAGTACATTGGGATCCCCTGTTTTGGGAAACTCCATGTTGCGCACGTGGTGAAAATTGAAGTACATTGAAATAGTCGTCATCACTTGTTCGTAGTGAAGCTAGAACCGCAAGAGGGCGTGAAAGGTACAACGACTAACACGAGCAATTCTAGATGACTTCAGGTCTTGCAGGATTGTAGTACCAACAGACTTACGAGGGTTAATAGCAAAAGAGGGAGTATAATCCCTTAGAAAAGCTCAATATAACATATTCCAAAATTCCCTACTGAGCGCCAGTAAGAGGAGGGAACCCAGCATCCCGACAACTAGCATCTGAATCGTCGTTTCAGTTGGAAAACACCGGAACCCAGCCTCAACCCTAAACCCTAAACCCTACGGTTAGGGTTTAGCTAAGTATCTACATGGTACAAAGTCGGGTTTCTATACTAGACAGCAATCATGCGGTTTAGGCTAGTATTCCCTATATAGGTACTTAAATGATACTTTGGGGTTCTAGTGGCTCCATAAGTAGAACAGGACTACATGAAGTTTTGGGGTATACGTTGCAGCACTTGTAAAAGGATTGCAAGAGGATAGTACTCGCAATCATTTGGGCCTGCCCTCCGCATTAAATGGGATTTTGTTGGGATTAGGGTAGGTAAAAGCACATGATAGATTAAAAGCACTGGGGATGATTCAGATAAGCCATCGTCTACCCATGAGAAAGGAAAGCTGATGCAGCACACAACCTGAACTTCACACAGCAACATCACACCTAGACGGACCGTAGACATCTCTTGCACCCATAATAATGGCCAACACGGACATTTTGCAATTAAAGGATGTTACTCTAGAAACCGAAGTCTCGGTGCACCCTAATAAACCCTGGACCTCTGAACCCTTAAATGGGCCGCGGGCCACGTCGTCATTGTCTGCGTTGGATCCCACGCTCGCCTCTTGGCTCAGGCGTCGAAAACGTATTACGCAATTTTTGTTGGTTGCCCAAAATCAGGGGTGCCTTTTTTGGGG
>CAJNIZ010041380.1:0-12341 GCA_905231905.1 Symbiodinium pilosum
TTAATGAACCCCCTCCCCTTAACAGGGATAATAGTACGGATCCTAATATTTAGGCTTCAAAGGAGGGGGTTCATTAATCATGGGTCTGCATTACCCGGCGGGTGTGGGCAGAGCTTTCGGACTTAGGGTTTGGGGCTTCGGGGATGAGGGTTTGGGGTTAAGTTGCTTTGTGTTTTTCAGGGTTCAGGGCTTAGAGTGATGGGCTTGGGGTTCAAGGTCTTTTGCTTGCTTAGGTTTTGAAGCATAGTGTTCAGTGGTTGGTCACATGATACCGGTTGGGGTTAACAGACCTGCCTCATAGGTAGTAGTTGGACTTTTGTAAGGTTGGGGCACGGAACCCGAAACCTCAAACGCTTTAAACCGCACGGAGTGCCAAGACTTGTTGCAGAGTTTGGGATCACATGCTCTTAATTCCACGCATTGGGCAATCAAATAGGGAACGATCATAAACTATCTCCTTGCTCGACCCTCCAATGTAGTACCTCTTTGGGGGGTCATATAGAATCCTAACCAAAAAGCCATTCCAAACCCCTGAAGCAATCACACTGGAGGGCTCAAGTAACACCTGTTCCTACCCAACCGCAAACAATATGTATGCGAATATTTATATAAATATACCTAAATAGAATATACATTTGTATGCATAAGCCGCATGTGCAAGCACATGTGCACGCAATAAACCCTAACTTGCTCGACAGATAGCCTCCTTTTTGAACGTCGTGCCTGCATCGATCACGTATTTCCCCATTGAGCCGAATTCAGCCACGCCGTTTAGGGTTTAGGGTTTCCTCATTCTGCAATGGACGTAGAGAGATACATTGCACGCATTCAGTTACCCCTTGTCGTGACTGTATCTGCCAGTGAACACTATGCGCGAGTCTGCTCATCTACAAAATGCTCCCTTCAAGTTCTGACCGTGACTCACCCCCCCCCATTACATACTAATGAGTTGGGGGAAGGGTTACCATTGTTGCCCTTACAAGCTCAGAAACGGATGCCAAAAAAGGGGGGGATCGTCAAACATATTAGTAGTCCGCCTATACGATTGCCTATAAAACCTGCATTAAGGAGTTTAGACCATAGCTCACATGAGCGCTCAATCCGCCCCTCACATGCACGAGGCCTGGACGCATCTGAACAACTGGACACATCTGCTGACACTCGGGAGAAACACCCCTGCCAAGACCTCGCACAGAACCCTTTACTCACTCACAAGAACATCTCTGAGCCATCAAAGCAGGCAGGGGCTTATACAGCTGGGAGGAGCCACGATCTGGGTTTTTTGGAGCTCGTGGTCCAACGTACACATCAGCTCAGACGGAAACATGCGGAAAAAGCTCCCGTGCTACTGCAGGGACCCTGTGAAGATGCACAAGACTGCCACGGCTAAACAATGACAGCGGTGTTGAAACAACAACAGACAACTCGTTTATAAAGACCACGCGTAGCTCAAGTGCTCGCTACGCTTTACTGTTGCAACGGAAGCGTTGTATCTACCGTGACAATGCCGCAACGAGGCCACAGACCAGAAAGGCAAGCGCCTGAAACCCCCAAAAAACAAGCTGCAGAACAAGCGGCCTCAAGCCATCACGATCTCAAGCACAGTTCGGGAGGGACAGCCTGCACTGACATACAGGTCATCCTCGCCTATCTAAAAACTGGGTTGCTGTTATCAACTTACCATAATATAAGTATTTCGTAAACAGTAGGGTTTCCTGATTACAGTAACAGTTTAAGTTTCTTAAGAGCAACTCAACAATTTCATGGGTGTGCCTACCTAACAGAGCATGATTTGTACGCGTTGTTACTGTGCACCTTCCCTCGTGCATGGAGGGAGTCTTGAATAGGGGAACTTCAAAAACCAGCAACCAAAAATCCTCACGCTGAACCCTAGGTGCAGGCTTTAGGGTTTAGGGTGAACAACAAACCTAAACACCGCAAACCCTCAACACCTGGACCCTAAATTCTAGCATCCAAACCTAGAGGGGCCTGAACAGTTACCAACCTTATGTGAAGTTCATTTTGAGGTATGCTATGAACCTGCGATCATAGCATTGGCAACTTTATGCAGTCCCCTAAACCCTAAACCCTAAGCCCTAAACCCTAAACCCTAAACTCTAAACCCCTAAAACCCTAAAACCCTAGAACCCAAAAACCCTAAACCCCAAAAACCCCTAAACCGCAGTCGCCTTTGCCCTGCTGAACGCCAAAAGGCCACGCTGCGCATGAAGGTCTCGTCGTTGAAAGCCTCTTTGCCAGCTTGGGGGGGCCTCAATCTGAGTAATGCTTTTTTTTGTGGTTAAACCCTTAAAATTATATTCCGTATATAAAATACTACACCCCAAAAGGAGGGTAGAATCTTACTCTATATTGGGTACCATAGTATCCCAAATAGAATACCACTCAATTTGGGGTTGCCAAAAGCCCTATACCCTAAACCAATCAGATCCCGCTTTGGGGCTCCCATGACAAGGACGACATATCCATTTCTATCACGATTTGGGGTATAGGATTTAGGCCTCTTCGCCGGCTTGGGGAGTCTCAAATTCTATCACTATACTAACCGTCGTAGTAGTATTAGTAGAATGGTCAGAGAAATATAAGCAACAGTTCATATAGTACTAGTACTAGTAATGGGAATAGTAATAGTAGCTGCTTCTGTGGGGCCTATGCCTCTTTGCCACATTGGCAGCTTTTGGGCTTCAGGAGTTTTAGGCTTCAGGCCTAGATTGGGAGCTCAAAGCATTTACTGTATGCGGACGGGGCTTTTAAATATTTACAAAGCTTGTCTTGTGTCTACAAGGGGGGGGGCTATTTAAGTACTCGAAGCCGTTTGCAGGTGGATAGTTTTCAGGTGTGCAGTTTCCCATAGCACTCCCATAAGATCCCCATAACTTATAGCAGCGTTACGGAAGGCCTGTGCAAAACTGACCCCCTGTAAACTAACCAGCTGTAGATGGCTGCTAAGCTAGGTTCCGCAGTAACCCCTAAATAATGCAACCCTAAACCTTGAACCCTGACCCTAAACCCATTTTCCTGATGTTCAGCTGCAAAATAAGGAGACCTCAAAGCAAAAAAGGGGAAAAGGGATACTATTGGGGTACCTAGTAAGTAAGTGCGGCCTGCATGCCACTAGAAGCTGAGTAGCCCAAATCGCGGTTTAGAGTTTAGGTTTAGGGTTTTGGGCCTCAACCCTAAACACTAAACCCTATAATCTAAACTAAGGCATAAGCGAGTTGGCTGCCGCAGCGGTCGGTGTACTTGGGGTAGATTTAGGGTTTAGGGTTTAGGGTTGGTAGGTTATTAATACAGGGATTGTACGGGAATATGATTAACCTTAAACCCTGAACCAGGCAATGGAAGGCTGCACTTCTAGAAGCAAGATCAGGACCGCCACCGGACGATTTTCAGAAGAGGACGCGTCCTGGCCCACACGCCCGAGGCTATTGTACGGTGGCTCGGTGATGCCCCAGAAGTACATGTCGATCTCCTTCTCGTGCCTTGTGTCAAGGGCTGTCACAAGGCGAGGCGAATAGTCCCGTCAGTCCCGGGTGCGCCAGCCCAGGGGCACCGTCAGGGAGACCTGGTAATAATGGAAGAGCAAATGGAAACTACTATATTATTTAGGGTTTAGGGTTTGGGGACTTAGAAAACAGGTGAACAATGGGGATAACTAGGGTTACTACATGGGCTATATGGGTTACTAACCTACTTACTAAGTCCCCCTGACCCCCCAACCCTAACCCCACCCCCTAAACCCTAAATAGTAGAGTGGTTTCCATTTTCTTTTCCGTGATTACTACGCCCTCCTGGCCCTAGAGCTCTTGCGCCTCAAGCCTAAGGAACCCTCCTCGGTTTAGGGTTTGGGGTTTAGGGTGTAGGGTTTAGGGAAACATCAGACTTACTGGTGGTTAGTAGGGAATAAGGGAATATATTACATACTGTAGGGATTATATTCTTATCCCATACTAACCACCAGTAAGCAGAAGGCAAAGTACAACAAACCTTGAGACGGCGCAGTCAGCCCTCGACAGATTTCCAACGTTCCCGCTCCAAAAAGTGTCAATTCCTATCGGGGTAATATTGGGGTTATATTAGGGTCATATTAGGGTTATAATTTGGGTTATATTGGGGTTATATTGGGGCTATATTGGTGTTGTATTGGGGTTAAATTAGGTTTATATTAGGGTTATGTTGGGGTTATATTGGGGTTATGTCGGGGTTATATTTGGGTTATATTTGGGTTATGTTGGGGTTATATTAGGGTTATATTCCCTGGAGCGACTCCGCCGTAAGGCATGTCTGAGGGGACCCACGGGCTCTCAAAAAACCTTGCAAGGGTTTATAGTCGCCTTGAAGTAAATAGAATATGGGCTATATGGGGATCTTATTATACAGCCGCAGAGCTTGACGAAACGACGATGACTCATGTTCGATCTACAGGTCGCTTGTCCCGCGACAAACAAACCGAGCTGATCAGCATGCGAAGGATTCTGGCCTGGATTGAAAGTTGTTGGAGACGTCCTTTGCAAACGCTGCCTAATGTTCTGGGTCCAGGAATAGACACAATCCGACATATTCAGCAAAGACAAAGACCCCGCATCCGCAGATCTTAAGGTAATTCCGACAAGAAACTTTTCCAACCACTGTCCCTCTGCATGATCCTGCGCTCTGTGATAATCCTTACGCATTCCAAAAATGCCAGATGTTCCCAGGAAAGAACCTATGGTCCATACCCTAGGCGCTACAGAGTACCCGGGAGCTCAAGCCCACAACGAACAATCCTTTTAGCCCCACAATGAAGAAGCCTGGTCGTTTTTGATCATAATGTCGCCAAGGCTGTTGTTTTGCTTGCGATTACAAACCCTCTTGCCTTCATGATTCTATGATTATTGCTCTCAATTCTATCAGCACCGCCATAACTGTGCCAGTGTTACCAAAACTCAATTTCCTCTCTTTTTGGTCTCCTATCTTTCTTATGGCCCCGCCCTCATGGAAGCGCTGATGGTGGCCACGTCTAGCGTCAGCCTCATTTCGTCAAACAGGGTGCGACTGCGGAGTAGTTTGTGCAAGTTTGGGTTCAGGGAGGAATGCCAGAAGGCCCCAGAAAGTTGACACATCAGCAGGATTTGCAAGAATGAGGTCCTTACTGGTTCTTAGTAGGGGATATGGGAATATTTTAGATAAGGGTGATATAAGGACAATCGCCCCGTATTCCCTACTAAGAACCAGTAAGGTATCTGGGTTTCGGTAGAATTGCAGGCGCGAAATGATTCCGCACAAGCCTGCTCTCACGCAGGAGGATGCCCTGCAACAGGTCCTACATGAATTCTTCCTTGACTTAGTAAATCTACTTCGCAACAGGGGCTATGGGGCTTATCATGGGGGCCTAGTCTGGATAGTAGAACTAGGCTGAATAGAAGTAGCAAACTGGGCTTGAGTTGAGGGGTGAAATTCAGTCCTGGGCGCTGGGCCCTGGACTGGCACAGTCCAGAGCCCGACATCTTCGTGTCTTCGTTTTATGGGAAGGAACTGCAGTGCAAGGCCTTGAGAGTAAGCCCAAACGTAGTAACACCCAATGAAGAATAAGTTTTCTGAAGATGGGCGGAATGCTAATGCATCTAACACCGGCACTGCAGTTACAAAGACGACGAAGACATTCAGCGGCAATTTCGCCCATTGTGGCCCAACTGCGAAACCTGCTCTGCCTGTGTCCTCACGGTTGATACTAGAAACCCTGCCGACCTTATGATACCAATGCCCCATGCTCCCCACCGTTGAGTCTACTTAGAGTTGAGTACCAATAGTATGGAACCGGCAACCCTAACGCTAAACATCATTCCGAAAACTACTGTAGTGGTGCTTGGGGCGGGGCAGGGTGAGGAGGGGGGAGTCGATCCCTGTAGCAATCCCTGTATGACCTCCTGCCATACGATCGTCATATCCACTCCCCTACTCCACCTTAGGCAGCCTTAATTCCAAACAAGAAGCCAACACTACCATGGCTTTTGCTATCCCTGAGCTTTTCTCTCATTACCCTCAAGATTACAATGTACTTAGGACTACTCTTCGCATGACTACGCCAGAAGGAAGCGTTGCTCACAATTATGTGGAGATGGCGCGCAACCACTCGGATTCAGACGTTTTTCAGGGCAAGGGCTTGTGACAACTCAGAATGCAGTGCCAGGACGACGCTTCGTTATCTTAGAAGAGCCTATAAGAACCTCCCAAAATCCTGCAGACTGGCGAATCATATGGGAATGTGCAAAAACTGCTGTTCCCAAAATAGGGGAAATTTGGGGCCCAGATTCTAGTTCCAACACGATTCTGTGGAGTTGTACTCTACGAATGGAGGAGATCTACACATATGAGCTATAGTCTAACATCCTTAGAAGGGTTATAAACGGACTGTATAGGGGACTATTCTAGGGGTTATTAAGGGGGATACCAGGAGCTCAGACCCTAACCCTAATCCCTAACCCCAAACCCTAGGGGTTAATTATTAAGGGGCATACTAGGGGTTTAGTCCCCAACCCTAAATCCGAAAACCACTAAACCCTAAATCCTAAACCCTAGGGGTTATTAAGGCCGACCTGGTGATGAGACTGGAGGGCGGCAAGGTAATCCGCCTCGCTGGAGAAAGGGGTCTTCGGGTCGCTCACCGGCTTGATACCTCATGGTGGCGGATTTGGGGTTTAGGGTTGAAATAGCATTTTGGATTTTGGGATTGGGGTTTAGCATGGTGTAGGGTTTAAAGTTTAGGGTCTAGAGTTTACGGTTTATGGTTTAGGGCTTGGTCCTGCCCCCACTCATTAACAGTCTCTACTAGGGGTCATATTCAGGGCTATATCTAATCGTATGATAAATGTGATCCAACTGTTACGGAGTGGGGGTGGCACGCTAGGTTTGAGGTTAATAAGGATTGAAGGAACGGCATTCTCTACTCCTAGGGGTCCTCAAACTACTTTTATAGTATGTAATTTGGGCCTCACTGGGTTGTAGGTGTTTGGGGGCCGAATTTTCTGCTGCACGAGCTATAGTGGAAACCCCATAGTGTTCCCTTATATAGCCCGCCTTTCAGGAATTCAGACTAGAGTTTATATGAGTGCGGTACTTGGACCCTTTGGGTACTAACCACCAATGAGATGCGCTGGCAGAGGCAGTACTCCGACATCAAGGTCACAATCTTGCCAGCGTGCTCCTCCTCGTCTAGAGTGTAGGATTTAGGGTTTAGGGCTTAGGATTTAGGGTTTAGGTCTCGGTGCGATTCCCGCAATGCAGTAACTCCATTCTTCGGATCTCTTGGAGGGTCAGGATAAATGCTTGAGATGAGTAAGAAAATTCGCAATCACAACTAGACCAGAACCAAATGCAAAAGGCAGCATTTGGGCTATACTGCCGCTTATAGTGAGTAGCATACTACTCACTTCGGAATTTCTCGAAATGATGCACAATTAATACTTAAGGGCAGGGGGACCCCTATTAATCATACCTAGGTCCCTTGGGCCCCATCAGTTTTTGGTTCAACATTGGGATACTACGAAAACATAACTTCATGTTCTTTGTTGGTTTTCAGCACACATTACAAAACCACACTCAACTTCGATCCGCTTTCGAGAAACCCCTATAATCTCTCTCGAACTCCCTATATGTCGTGTGCTGCCTTGGAGCTCCCCTCTTTTTGAATACTTTGGGTACTGCCCCTACCCATTTACAGTCTACAATTGGGGGTCATACTAAAGGCTATATCTATATCTCTATATATAGATAGATATATATATATATATATGTACTACACGTGTGTAGATATTATAGATGCTATGATACTGTTCATGAGCATGGGCAGTACCCAATGTAGGGGCCAAGATAACTACCAGCATGACCACGGCTTCTTAAACCCTAAACCCTAAACCCTTTTGGAGGTACAAGTATGCAATCAGCCTGGGGAAATAGTGCTGGCAATCATTCACGCAAAACCCTAAACCCTATTCCACATTACAAAATCCCTCCTATAAACCCCCCCTAGAACCCCAGTTTCCCGATTTCAAGTGCAGCGCCCTTTCCATCTGATTCTCCACCATTCCATTCTTAAACGCTCTACAACCTTTTTGTGATGCATGGGCTCTGCCTATATAAGCCTAATAAAACCCTAAACCCCACACCCTAAGCTCTTATTCTTAAACCCTCAACCCTAAAACCCCAAGACCCTAAGCCCTGCCCATCTCCTTCGTGTTCACCCAACGGGTCATCTGGTTGATGTTGAGAGGCGTGATGGAAGCGGAAAGCTCGCCGATCTGCACCATGGCCTTCTTGATGGTAGCCACTGCCTCGGATTTAGGGTTTAGGGTTCTGGAAACCCCAAATCTATGGTTCAGGTTTTACGGTACTTAGGGTTCAGGGCTTAGGGAAGATGTGTTGGGTTTTGCGGTTCTGGGTGCCTGATAGGTGGTTTAGGGTGTAGATTTTTTGGGTTGGGTTGGCGGTTTAGGGAATGTCCCTAAACCTATAGTTCAAAGAACGTTTTGAATAATTGATTCCTCTGGGCTATGCTTGAAAATCAAAATAAAAAACTAAATTCCCAAGCAGACTACGTCTTTCGGTTTGAGTTTCAGGCTTCGGGGTGGAAAGTTGTAAGGTTTAGGCTTCAGGATTTAAGGATTTTGGGGTTTAGGTCCTCAGTTTGATGCTTTGGGATTTTTGGGTTTAGGGATTTTATAGTTTAGAGTTTAGGTCTGGGTTCTATGGTTTAGGCTTTAGGGTCTTTAGGGTTGAGGGTTTGAGGCTTGTAGGGTTGAGGCTTTAATGTTTGCCACTTCTGAAGGGACACCCCATGTATACTCTCACCAGTGTGCCTAGGGAACCGTATATACACGCACTAAACCCTATACCCTAAACCATACTAACCGCCCTACCTCATTGACGTCCGCCACGAGCTTGGGATCATCGAAAATGCCGCAAGGCACCTAGTAGGGCTTGCATGGACTAGTCTAAACCCTAAACTCATGGACTGCCTAAACCCAAAACCCCAAAGCCCAAACCCTATAGTATTATGGTCTACGGCTTTAGTTCAGCCTTGCAGGGTCTAGGGATCCTGTTAAGACACCCCAGAGCACTACATGGGTTCGTATAAGGGCTACAAGGAGCCTGCACTGGGGGTACCTCCTCGGGGGTTAGGCAGGGTTCGGGGTTTAGGGTCTACTTGGAGGGTCAGGGGGACTTAGTAAGTAGCTTAATAACCCCTATAACCCATATAGTAATCTCAGTTATCCCCCTTATTAACCTACTTACTAAGTCCCCCTGACCCTCCAAGTAGGGTTTCGGTTCCATCTAGGGATTTATGCCATAAGGTCCGCAAACTGCAGAAATACGGCCCCCTTGCAGCGAATCATAAAATCTGACGTAGCGAGCCCCTGAAACTCCCATGACTCATCCCCCGGTTTCGGGTTCAGGGTTTGGAGTTTAAGCTTCAGGGTTTAGGGTTTAGAGTTTGGGTTTGGGGTTTCGGGTTCAGGATAAGGAGCTTACAATCTAAACCCGGCGGCTTCTGCAACCTAAAGCTACTTAAGCCCACTTGCAGCTTGGCACCCCGCCTTCGAACATTTAAATCTCCTTGTGTGCGGCAGCTTGAAAAACTGCAGGTCTTTGGGGGGTTTAGGGTTTAGGGGGTTTATGGGGGTTAGGGGGTTTAGGGCTTAGGAGCTTGAGGGATTAGGTTTAGATAGCCCCCCAGCTGAAGCCAAGACCCAGTAGTACGAGGGATTTTGTCGGCCCAACACCCTGAAGTAGAACCCTTCTCATGTGAGCTATAGTCTACACTCCTTAAGAAAGGGTTACATAGTGGATTATGTAGGGGACTACTTTAGGGCTTAGTAAGGGGGACACTGGGAGTAAAGATTATAATTCATGTGAAACTAGTGTGGATTGGGGTTGCAAGGCCCCTCTCATTGCAGCCACTAATCTAGAACCTGGCACAACTACCAATATTCTCCTCCTCCTTTTGAAAAGGAAGTGTAAATCATAACAAAGCCCAGGCCCTACTGTAAACCCTTGACTCCTTTGAAAAAGGGAGAGGGTGGGACTTGACTTATCAAACCTCAGCCTCCCATAGCTACATCCTAAGCCTTAAACTTTCAACCCTACGCCTCTATAGAGCCTACATCCTAAACCCCTAACCCTTAAAACCACTATAACACCACTAAAAACCACTAAAAAAACTGTTAAAACACTTATAAAGGTACTAAAAACCCTATAAAAACCTAAGAACTTTCAGAATCTCGCACCTGGCAATGGCCACCGCGGAGACGCAAGACCAGGTGCAACGTGCTCTCCTAGGGCTGAAGCGGGCATATTGGGGTTATAGGGGATATATATATATACATATATGTAGGGTTCTAGGACGCTAGGTTTTTAGAGGTTTGGGGTTTAGGATTTAGGGTTCCTTGGTGCTAGGGTTTTAGGGTGTTAAGGTTTGGGGCCTAAGATTTTAAGGCTGAGGTTTAAGGGTCCAGGTTACAGGTTTTAGGTTTTTAGAGTTTATAAGGTTCAGGGCAAAGTTTTCAAGGTTTAGCGATTGAGGTTTAGGGTGTGGGGTTTGGGGTTGCAGGCTTAAGTGAGAACCTCACTGGTAATGGAGAATCAAGCGGAAAAGAAAATGAAACCTGAAGCGCAAACTAGGATGAAACAGTGGCTTATGGGGGTTTACTTGGAGGCTCTGTTGACTTAGTACATCTACTTAGGAAAGACCCCTTGCAGATGTTTGTATGTGGGATCAATCTGGGACTAACACGGGCATGCCTGAATAAACCCATTATTGTTGACAGCTTCAAGGTATCTAGGGGGCCCTGCTTCTGGGGGGCTTTCGAGCTTAAGGTCAGTGTGGTGTAGGGTCGAAAGTGTGTGTTGTTTAAAGCAAGCAAAACATCCTTCCAGTGGGTTTCCTGAGATAAGCTCACCTACAAAAGGTATGATGAACATTCTGACGAAGGAAGTATCTTGTTCCTAGCTTGTGGCCACTACGACTTCACAAAAGGACTTGGGAACACTAGCCCACCATGTAGGCATCTGAGCTTCTCAGGTGAGGTTGACCTAGTAGTCTTCTGAGCCCTCAAGCCTCTTAACCCCAAGTCCTAAACCCAAGCCCGAAAGCCCTAAACCCCGAACCCTAAACCTTTAACCCTAAACCCTAAGCCTCAAAACCCTTAACCCTCAGCCTTCAACCCTTATCCCTAAACCTTTAACCCTAAACCCTAAACCCTAAACTGTAAAAAACTCGAACCCTCAACCCTAAGCCTTAAACCCTTAATCCTAATCCCTAAACCTTAAACCCTAAGCCTTGAACCCTTACCCCTTGAATCTGGATCCAGATGCCTTCACTGAGTTAGCATTAGCTACCCGTTATAATCCTAATATTGATGGCTAAACTAAACACCAAACCCTTGATCCAGATGAACCCTATACCCTAAACCCTAAGCCCTAAACCCTAAACAAACCCCAAACCCTAAGCCCTAAACCCTAAACCCCAAACCCCAAACCAGATGCCTTCTGGATGTTGTAGTCCGACAAAGTGCGCCCATCCTCCAGCCTTTAGGATTTCGTTTGCACTTCTGGGACACGCAAAACACCAACAGACTGGGTCAGAGCTTGCGGTTTAGGGTTTAGGGTTTAAGAACTCTAAACCCTAAACCCTAAAACGAATTGAATCTGAATCTGCTCTGGCGCCCTTCCCACAGTGTAAGCTAGTTCGTGGAAACTTGAAGCTTCAAGGACACAAAAGGCTGTTTCGCAGCCTGCGCTCCCGGCATTTCTAGGTAGCCCCCTCCCCTGGTAATGCAACCCCACCACCCCCTAATGCCAAGAATTTTTCGGTCAAATATAATGTATCGGGCAGATTTTTGTATTGCCACATATTAGGGTATCTTGTGCATATTCATATCAGGGCAGTGGAGGGAGTATTCTCAGATCCCTCTCGGTTAGCATTAGCTACCCTTTGCAAAACCCAATTTTGAGGGCTAAACACCAAACCTATTTTAAACCCTCAAACTGTGGGTTCTCCGAGCCACACTACTCCGAGCTTGCCGAGTAAACAATCTAATAAAGGCAGAACCGGGGTGGGGGGGAGCATAGAGGGGCGAGTGGGATAGATTACTCATCAACAAGCCCTAAACCCTATACACTTCATCCCGAAGACCTGAACCCCAACCCTACATTAACCTGGAACCACAACCCCTCAACCTCACATCCCTAAACCCTGAATGTCTACATCCCGATGGTTTGTTAAAATGTGGCCCTAAACCCTAGACCCCAAACCCTAAACCCCAAACCCTAAACCCCACACAAACCCC
>CAJNIZ010041380.1:20199-33429 GCA_905231905.1 Symbiodinium pilosum
TATGGGTTTCCCAAAATTAGGAGTACCCCTTTAAAGGGGGATATAGGGGTTCTATAGGGATATATGTAATAGGGTTTAAGGTTTCCCAAAATTAAGAATACCATTTTGGGGGTCCCCATAAAAAGGACTATAGTATTTGGGGGTCTATATTGGGTTCCCCCCATTTTTGGAAACTACCATGTGTGGGAATCTTCGGGTAATATAGGGTTATATAGGGACTGTGTAGGGAATGAGGGAATACATTATAAGGATTGCATAGGTACTTTGAAGGTTTGGCTGGCCCAAACTGGAGAGTTCAGGTGCTCTTCTTGGTCATATTACTACTCCCGGCCGAGTAGTACAGCCCCTAAGGATTTAGGCTTTGCGATACATTCTGCTGAAGATGCCACGCTTGTTCCGTTCAATTTGCTCTGAGCACCCCGCGAACTCATGAGCTCTGCGTCTACCGCATAGCTCAAGCTCTCCATGTTGTTCAACAAAAACACATTGCAGCAGCAGAGCACGTACAGTGGGCAAGGAGATCCAGGATCAAAACAGAGTGTAATCTTCGTACTGTGAATACAAAGGAAAAACAAGCTTTTCGTGATGCCGAGGTTAGACGATTATTTTTCAGCAAAACACCTTAAACCCTAACTTCCGTACCCGTAATCCTGAAGCCATAACCCTAAAATCCAAAACAGTAAACCCTAAACAGCTTTAAAACCTAAGACCCTCAGACCCCAAAACCCCAAAACCCTAAATAGCTCTAAAACCTAAGACCCTCAGACTTAAAAGCCTCCCCAAAAACATCTTTATGAACCCTGAAATCCTAAACCTTGAAACACCAAACGTGGAATTTTCACAAGGGCTCTGGGATGCCAACTCGGTGGGAAGCCATCTCCTGGAAGCTGAACCTTCATGGAATAATTCGGTTTAGGGTTCAGGCTTTAGGGTTTAGGGTTTAGGGGGTTTAGGGGGTTTAAGGTTTAGGGTTTAGGGGGTTTAGGGGGTTTAGGGTTTAGGGTTTAGGGGGTTTAGGGTTTAGGATGTTAGGGCTGTGGGGCTTTAGTTAGGGTTTTAGGGTGTAGGGTTTAGGGCCAGTTCTTAGAGGGTTGAACCCAATCAGATTACATTTTAAAGTTCATGGTTTAGGGTCCTTATATGAGATACCATACCCGAAAACTAGGATATAATCTTACTATATGTGGGCTACCATAGTACTCACGGACGTCAAACCTAAGCCCTAAAGGGTACCATAGTATCCCCAAACAAGAAACTGCCCTAAACCCTAAACCCTAAACCCTTAGTTGATCTTGTAACTTCCATATGTCTTAGGCCTAGGCTTGAGGGTTTAGGGTTTAGGGTTTAGGGTTTAGAGTTGAGGGTTTAGGGTTTAGGGTACGGATCTATATGATTTATAAAGGGATATACAGGGATTGCATAGGGATTGACAGGGGGAATGGACAGGAAAATGGAAGCTCATTTAGGTTGCTGGGTTTGGGCTTGGGGTTAAAAGGTTACAGTCTAGAATTTGTTTAAAATTAATTGTTCAAAACACTGCAATAAAGCCATGGTCGGACCGCTTTGCATAAAAAGGAATTGGTTTTAGGGTTTAGGGCTACCATTTGCCTTGTCACATGGGGTTTTGGGCTTGGCATGTAGGATCTGGAGCCTCAGGTTTACGTTTTTAGTGTAGATCCGTGCTTAAGGAAATTTTGCTCAAGGTAGCTTAGGTCTTGAAGTAAGTCTCTTTTTCCTAGTATTCAGCTTTAACAAGGGGACGCCAAAATAAAAAGGGAAAAGGGCACTACTGGGGTACCTAGGGTATAGGTATAGCCGCCTAGCCATCGCCAGGGAACCTGCCTGCGAGAGCCTTTCAACAACGAATACGGCTTGCTGGACCAAAGGTTATCAGAAAATCTAGGAGGATTTAGGGGTTTACGGTTTATAGTCCCCCTTCAGTAGATAGAATATGGCTTTGGGCATGTTATAACAAGATCCCCATATACTCCATACTCTATCTACTTAAGGGGGACTATAACGCCAATACGTACCCTATTAGAATATAGTGGTTTCCATTTCCTTTTCCATTATACCCCACATTCTATCTACTTTAAGGTGGAGAATAGGTTCACCCTAAGCCCTAAACCTTACACACAACGTACTGCTGAGCAGCCGGCTTCGAGTCTGAATTGGCAACAGTGAACTTGATGGGGTACCTTGTAGGGTTTAAGGGTTTAGGGGTTTAGGGTTCAAGGGTTTAGGGTTTTAGGGTTTAGGGGTTTTGGGGTTAGGGGTTTAGAGGTTTAGGGGTTTAGGGTTTAGGGTTGACGAAAATTCTTGTAGCCCAAAGACTGCCACCGCAAGACGTTGGCGACATCCGGGGCTGGCTGCCGTCAACCCAAGTAAACCCTAGGGTTTAGGGTTTAGGGTAAACCCAGAAAGGGCCTGAAGCCCTGAGCCCTGCCTTCAGTTCCAAACCCTAAGCACCATGACACAGAGAGGCTTTAGAGGGGTAATAGAAGGGTTATATGGGGGGGAGGGATAATGGAAAAGAGAATGGAAACTACAATAATGGGTCATATAGGGTCTAGGGTTTAGGGGTTTGGGATTGAGGTTTTTCAAGATTAAGAGTTCAAGGTTTAGGGTTTAGGCTGGAGGTCTGGGCCCTGCGGTCTTCCATCATCTCCATGTTGTCCAGAGTTTAGGGTTCTGGGGAATTTCCAGGGGCATTGTGAATGGAAGAGATCCCGAACCGCCCAAAATATCCCGGGTCTTCAGCCTTACAATAACTCATAATTGGACCCTGATTCCCCCCCAGCCCCCGAATCCCTAAACCCTAAATCGCTATATACTCTCCTAAATTCGAAATTCTAGACCCTAGACCCCGAAACTTTCCACCGAAAAGTGCCATCCCGCAAACACAAAACCCCCAAAGCTAGACCCCAAACGCCCCCGAACTGCTCGTAAAGCCCAAGGAGAGCACTTGTCGTCCATGAAGCGCCGCAGAGCGCAACCCAGCGTCACCCACAAAAACTTTGTGCGCGACACCTGGGATTCAGCCACTAGAGTCTAGGCGTTAAGGATTAAGGTATAGGTTAGGCTTGGGGGGCCAATACAAATTACTGTTTTATGGCTTTATAGGTGTTTTATCCGGATTAGGATTAACAGAAATTCTAAATTATGTTCAAACCTGTGAGCTTCAGGTATGGGGCTTAGGATTTGAGCCATAATCTAAACTCCTAGTATCCCGGCCATAACCCGGGAAATATGACTCTTATTTGCTCGGAGAATGTTATTGTGGGAGGGAGTTCAAGCAGGCTCTAGACCCTAAACCCTTAAACTCGTAAACCCTTAATCCTTAAACCCTAAGCTCAAACCCTAAGCCCCAAAGTCTTCGGTCTGTTGAAACATGTCGATTGTCTCTCCGACAACAAGGGGTTACGATTTAGGGTTTAGCGATTAGGGTTCAGGATTATCCAGACACTGGACAGGAAGGTCTAGGCAGGTATACTACGAAACACTAGCGTTGTCTTCGGTATAGGAGGCCAGGGGAGATTTCCCAGGCAATCAGTTTGTTTACCTACACTAAACCCTAAACCAAACCCCAAGCCCTGAACCCTAAACCATAAACCCTAACCCTAAACCCTGAACCCTAAACCATAAACCCTGAACCCTAAACCTTACACACAAAGAGCCAGGTAGGAGCCGCACTAGCATGGCTTCCAAGGGCTTCGTTGGTGCCTTGGAGATTGGAGACTTGGAGCCCTAAACCCTATACTCCTCACCCTTGAACCCTGAAGTAATAAACTCTAAACTCTAGAACCTAAACCTCTCTTGCCTACATATATATATGCAAACTGTTTAAACCCTCTGGAAGTCGTCGGCGAAGCATCATTTTTATCTTATCGGTCGACAAGGGTCTTTTTCTAAGGCTTAATTTTCATCGACAAAGGTCAGTTTCGTCGACGAAGATCATTTTTCGTCGACGAAGGGCATGTTTTGTCGACAAGGGTCAGACAAGGGTAATTTTTTGGTCGATGAAAGGAGGTTCGGGCTTTAGGGTCGAGGCTTGAAGGTTCGGGCTCTAGGGTTCTCGCTGGAGGCACGCCTAGTGGGTTTTTGAGACTTTGGGCTGGGATCAATACCCACGTGTAGCCCTTGCAGCAGTGAAGCCCCTGCCTCCCCCTCCCACAACATAGTCCTTCAAACCCCCAACCCTAAACCCTGAACCCTAAACCTTGAAGCTCAGAGAAGGCCAACCCCCCAGACAAAACCCTTCCTAACTAGATAGATTCATTACGAAACCCCAGGGGTTTAGGGTCTAGGGTTGGGTTTAGGGTTTAAGTTATCTGCACTAGCAGTTGTAGCAATGATACAAAACTAGAGAATACTTCCCGTGGCAAAAGCTTACGTTTTCCCCACCTAGCAGGTTCCCAACGACCCCTAACAAGGGCCTCTTGGGGACAGCAAGCCTGTGCTCAACATGATTTTTGAAAGCATCGAATATTTCCGAATGTGATGCCAAAATTCATTCCAATACAGGTCCCTACAGTAGGGTCCCCATGACAAAACGGCTCCCTTTAGACCCTAAACCTTAAACCCTAAACCTTAAACCCTAAAACCATAAACCCTGAACCACTGGGCAAAAACTCCCACATGGCCTGGATGCAACCCCTGGGCACCCTGCGTAGACTGCCCGGGCAAACCTGCTACCCGGATGGGTTTCAAAACTTGGCTCAAAGGTCTCTAGTATAGGTTTGGGGGCCCAAAACAATTATCTTTGGTTGCTGTATTAAGCATTACACACACAAGTCTTAAGGTCTGAAATCTCGTGTGAGGCCAAAAGACATGGGTTCAACAGCCACACGGGAACAGTTACAGAAAATATTGACAATCCACTGCAATGCTGCTTCACAGCCCTGCGTCATGCCTGCTTGCCGGCCACCAGAACAAACAGTTATAGTAGGTTAGCCTGGGGCCTTCTTGAAGCGAAGATATTGCCTAGCCCTGCTTCGGCATCGGAACGTGGTGTTGTTCAACTCACTCTGCACATGTTGCCGCCAAACTCCGAATCTCGCGTAGCACGCAGGCAGAATAGCTGAAAGTAGTGTATCCTACCACAAGACAACGGCTCGCTAGATCTGAACATTTTCCAGGACAACTCATCCGAAACACGGGAATAAACTAATGAACTGTGACAAAACAAGAACAACCACAACAACCTGGATGACAATAGCAGAGTAGCTCAACGCCTATACACCCTCAACCCGGAAGCCTAAACCCTAACATGCCTGGCATGAGGCCGAACGACCGGAAGAATCGCATTGGGCGCCTGTTGCATGATGGCTCAAGAGTTCAAAAGTGCGAGCCTAGACTAAAAAACTCCCCCAGTGGGATGGGTTCTGGGATGCGTTATGACACACATGGTCCGATGACACACATGACACACATGGTCCGTTGTCAGAACTATGCTACCCTTCTGGGTCCCCAGCACAGTAAGGCTCCTAGTCGTTAGGGACCCAAAAAGAAACCATAATTGTGGCAACCACCCACAAGTAGCCTTGCTCCCACGGGTGTCTAGGCTTCCAAGTATGGCGCGGGGACGTACTTGCAGAGCTTCTCTTGGAGCTTCCTCAGCAATCCCTACCAATTGCATGATTAACAAAATCCTCTCCCCTCCTGCCCCGGCATTAGGACCTCCCATTTTGAGAAACTCTATCGCTACTGGCTTGGAACAATCCCTAGCAACAATCCCTGCAAAGCCTGACAAACAACGTACCAATGCCTGTGCTCAACCCCTACTAAACCCCAGGGTTTAGGGTTCAGGGGTGTCTGAACGAAGGGGTTGCGCTGGTGCTGGAAGCACCTAGGCGTGCACCCTGACCTGCACGAGCCCAATTTTGTTGGCGCTCCACCCTTGCCTCGACCTTTACGGTTTTAGGGTTCTCTCGAACTCTGATCACGTTCCTCCTGTCTATTTGTTTTTTGCATCTGTCTAGAACAGGCGGGTGCAAGGTTTGGGCTGGGTCTGGCTCGAGGCTTCTTGTGCTTATTGACATTGAGTCTTGCCTGGAGGCCTTCGAGCCTTGAACCACTTGGACCTGTCCAGATTAGACAGGTGCAAGGATTGGGTTTGGGTCTGGCTCGAAGCCCAATTTTTTTCAGGTGGAGCCTTTGCTGGAGTTTGGGCTGGGTCTGGCTCGAAGCTTTTTGTTTCTTCGAGATAGAACCTTGGCTGGAGGCCAGCCTCCTGAAAGGTTTGGAGGCCCCTGATACCCCTTGAGGCCCTAGGAGGGTTTCTGGAAGCTGGCCGCTTCTACAAGGCTGGGAGACCCTGGATGCAAGGTTTGGGTTTGGGTCTGGCTCGAGGCCTCTAGTATTCTTCAGATGGAACTTTGGCTGGATCAGGCCTCCTGGTCCCAAGATTTGCTGGCGATAGGGCCTGAGAGCCAAGGGCGACTTGACGGGTCCAGCGACCTGGGAGCTCCATCGCCAGCCGGAGGGCTTGTGGCTCCGGAACTACCTCGCTTGCCCGCTTCGGTGCGTTCGCCTTGCTCGACGGCCCCGGGCTCACTCAGCTTAGGGTTTTAATCCCAAACTCTGAACTCCCTCAACCCTCAACTCCCTCAGCCCTTAACCCTGAAACCCTACACGCTCTAAGGGGCAGCTCTTTAGGCCTGAAATGCGATCTGCTCGGTAAGCACTGGATTATTCGTCGCGAGGACCTTTGGGAATAGCTCAAGGAGAATACAACTTAGGGCTTCGGGTCTCACATTTAGGGCTTAGGGCCTAGGGTTCAGGGTTTAGGCTCCAGCTTTGAAGGGACTATTACATGCCATTTGAGCCACAGTCTAAACTCCTCGTGTCCCCTTTAATAGCCCCAATAATGATCCCCTATATAATGCCCTATGTAGCCCACTTTAAGGAGTTTAGATTATAGCCCATTTAGGATCTAAGGTTGGCTGAACTTGAGGGGTAGCCTCTTATCCAGACCCTCGAAAGGATCCCAAAAATGGAACATCCCAAAAATCTAGCAATTTCTCCAGCATTTTTGGCTGTTCCATCTTTTGGATTCTTTAGGGCGATCTGGGTAGGAACTTGACGGGGAAGTAGGCTTTTCGCTTGGAGGCTTCCCCCAAACGCCCAAATCTGAGCCCTAAACTCTAGAAACCTAGACCCTGAGACCTAAAACTTGAAAACCCTAAAACCCTAAACCCTAAAACCCGAGAACCCTAGACCCTAAAACCGTAAAACCCTGAAACCCTACACCCTAAAACCCTCAACCCTAAAACCCTAAGCCCGAAAAACCCTGAAGAAGGCTTCTGGGTTTGCGGGGGCATGGCTTGAAACGGGACTTTCTCGAAATATGCACTCTGCCATCCTTGGTGGGCAGTTTAGGGTGCATAGTTTAGGGAGAAAGCGTAAACCCTAAACCTTTAAGGGGGAACGTTAGTTTCCCCTAAGAATCCTAATGTGTCCAGCTTGGGGGAGAGTATATACCTCTCTCCATTTCCTTGTTGAAACAGCACAGGAGCCGTGCCTAGAAACGCCCTTCCAGTTTCATCACCTCCCCTTAAAAGCAAACCTCTCCACCACCGGAATGAATATATTCCACCCATTGCAGAATATCACGTACCACGTGTCCGTGTGTTGTGGGCAAGGGTAACTTAGGGAGGGATGTTAAAAACGTGGTTTTGGATTACCACGAGCGGAACAGGGAAAAGAACCGGGGGGGAGTACAGGAGTGAATAGAAGGCCTATGATACGGGATAGGATTGGGATAGTTATACTAACCCCTAAACCCTAAACCCTGAACGCTAAACCCTAAACCCTAAACCCTAAACAATGAACCCTAAACCACAAACCCTGCGAGAAGTGGGCCGCCCACCACCTGCGGATTGTGCAGTAGGCGCTGAAGCGAGTCCCAGAACCTAGGGTGGGGTTAGGGTTTAGGTTAGGGTTTGGGGTTTAGGGTTTGGGGTTTAGGGTTTAAGGTCTGGGATTTTGGGTGCAGGGCTTGGGGGTTTAGACCAAAAATCAAGGGTCCAATTTGATTGGTAACAATCATTCTGTAAGGTTAGATAACGGTGAAAAAAGGAGGATAAATAGTTAAGGGCTTAGGGTTTCCTAAAATTAGGGTCTCTTTTTGGGAGTCTGCCTGGCAAATCTTAAACCCTAAATCATGTAAGTCTTGTTTGGAGAAGCTGCAAGGGAACCCCCCCACGTCTTTGTGGAGTCTTGGATCTGACCTGACACCTATGGATGGGTTCAGGGTTAGGGCTGGAAAGTTCAGGACACCTTTCGGGTTGACGTAGGGCTGGTTCTGATACTTGTGCTGCAAGGGTTGGCCCTTCAAATTGCTAGAGTCCCGAAGCGCAACCTACAAAACAACATGCAAAAGTATGCAGCGTCATGCCCAGAAGGACAGTCATGACGCACAGAAATCTAAGGCCCGAAAACCCGAAAGTATGTTAGTAATAGTAGTTACAGCAATGGGAGGAATACTTCAGGAGAGTATGTTAAGGGGACCAGAAGCAAGCTCAAACCAAGTGGTGTGGTATCATGATTGTACATCTTGGCGCAACTGCAATGGTTTTGCTACGATGAAATGAATAACCTAAACCCAAACCCCAAACCCTTAACTCCCAGGACAATGGGTGTGATGCTCGGCGCTGGATCCTGCCCCCTATAGCTTAGGGTTTAGGCTTTAGGGTTGTCATGCATGTGTTTATCTAATCCTTTTGTTATGCCCAGTCGCCGTATAATCTGATCTCCACTAATTCCCAATACCCCAATGCACCCCTATATTAAGCCTATACCCTAATGACCCAATACACTCCCAAATCAACCCAAAGCTCCAATACACCCCTATATCAACTCAGGACACCCCCATATTAACCCAAGACACTCCAATAGTAAACCAAGGTCCGCGCTCCACCCTGGCTGTTGAGTTGTCGAAGTGGTCAGTGGGCCGCTTCCACAACAGCGGCAGTCCTGGGCGCCACCACTGAGCTAGGAGGCCCTGGGCTCTTGCTACAAAACCCACCAAAAAAGCCCATGGGACCTGGGGAAGCCTTAAGAAATCCTTAGTAAGAAGTCCTTCGCTACGGGTCCCCCTCTGGCCGTTCACAAAAGCGGCCCCTTTCCTCAGGAACCCTAGAGTTGTATGGGGATGATAGATCGCCGCCAAGCGTCCATGTTCATAGGATGGTTTTTGTTTGAGGTTATACTACGCCCGCCGTAACAGTTTAACAATCACCCACCCTCGATTAGTTAGAGCTCATTGGCTCCTTCTTTCAGGATCCAGCAGCTTTCTCAATAGAGGGGAAGTAGATATGGGAATTACAAGGGTTTAGGGTTTAGGGTGCCATGGGGGTCGTTGTTGGGGAGTATATCGAAACCATTTCGAGCAACTTGCAGGCAGGCTGCACTTATAACTTATAACGGGGACATTGAAGCACAGTGCCGATGCCTCCCACCCTTTTTTCTCCAGGAGGCTGCCACTGGGACTGCTTCCGCTACCCTACCACTACTGCTACTGCTACTGCTACGGCTTGTGCCACTACTGCAACTACTACTACCACAGCTCCGATGGATGGAGGAAGTATAGCAACGCCCTACATACCCTACGAAAAATTGCAAAGCACAGTCTTGTGGTAAATTTCCGCCATCCACCATACCACCTAATCCCCAAACATACTTGAAAGAAAACATCTCACGTTGGAATAAGGAACCAGATGAATAGTTTTGTGGGGCGAAGGCTTAACCCTAAATCCTCACTACTACCTAGTAGTACCTACAAAACTCTAAACCCTAAAACCTAAATCCTAAACTACTACGTACCACGTACCTACAAAACCCTAAGCCCTAAAACCTAAACCCTAAACTGCTACCTACTACTTGGAGGGTCGGGGAGATTTAGTAGGTTTATAACCCCTATAACCCATATAGTAACCCCATTTATCCCCATCGTTAACCGATTTACTAAGTCCCCCTGACTCTAAACCTTAAACCCTAAACTACTACCTACTACTACCTACAACAGCTGCTTCCGGAATCACTCCAGCAGCCCCAGGCATCGCCGGCTGCGGAGAAGAACCCGCAGGCCCTCCGAAGTCCTCTCCTGCTTGCTCGGTTTAGGTTTAGGGTTTGGGTTGGGTTTACCTTCTGGGGGTTAGCAAGGAATGATATATCATACTAGGCTATATAGGGTTCTATTCCCTGCTTCCCTACTAGCCACCAATAGTTTAGTGTTTAAGGTCTATGGGATGCAAGAGTGTAGGGTTCAGAGCGTAGTGGTCTAGGAAATCCGGGCTGGATTTAAAGTCACACGGTTCAAACATGGCCGTACAGCGGCATACTGGCTGTGATGGACTCAGCCTGCTGCGTGATTGCTGCTTTGGGTAGCCTTCGAAGCACTTCACATGGTTTCGACAAACCATCATCGTGAATCCTAGGTCCTAGAACCACGCTCCTACGCCCTTAGCCCTGCTCCCCCAAATCCCTGCAAGCTTTGTGAAATGCCTGTCACCCACCCAGAAATCCCATCTCCCAACCTCTGAACAACACCGGCGCCTCCCCAGCTCGCGCAAAACAAAGGTCAGGAGGGCGCCAACGCCTAGGGTTTGGGGCTTAGGAAAGTTTATATGAGCTGTAGTCTAAACTCCTAGTATCCCCCTTGATAACCCCTATATCACACCCCTATATACTCCCCCATATAATCCCCCTTGAAGGAGTTTAGATTACAGCTCATGTAGGGTCTGGGGCCCAGGGTTTGGGGCCGAGTCGCAGAGGGCTTTGGATTTAGGTCTTAGGGTAACATGCATTGCGCCTACTTTTTGGTGTCGTTTGTGATCTCATTTAGGAGGTGGGACTAAGACCATGTCTTCGTATACTTGTATCTGCGAAAACTGGAGGCTTTCTTTGGGACATGGTAGTTTCCCAAAATTAGGGGTACCTTTCTGGGGTTCTCAATCATACGGACTATAAGATGTTGGGTCTACACTGAGCCCTTAAACCCTAAGCACTAAAGACTAAATCCTAATTGTCTTTGGCGAAATGACTGCTGATTCTCCCTTCGGTCTCATCAGCAGACAAGGTCCTGAGCAGCTGCCGCAGGATGATTGCAAAGGCAGGCAAGATCCAGCGACCAAGGAGAACCCTAAAGTAGGGTTGAGTGTTGAGGGTTTAGGGTTTAGGGGTCCTAAACTCGGGTGTATGGTTTCGGGTTTAGGGGTCCTACACTAGGGCTTAGGGTTTAGGGGTCTTAAACCATAAGCCCTAAGCCCCAGAGCCTGAACCGAGTGATTCACAAATCCGCCACTGCCATCTCTTAGGCTCTGAACCTTAAGCCTAAACCCCCCAAAGCCCTAGACCTTAAATACCTGAATTCCCTCAACCCCTGAATCCTCACCTCTAGACCCCACATCCCATCGTAAGCCCTTATCCCAATATATCCCAAATATATACCCTACGAAGAAAATAGTTTTCATCTTATTTTCCATTACCCCAATATATCCCCAATATATACCCTACTAATGTAGTAGTTTCCATGTTATTTTCCATTAACCTTTCTGGAACCCTTAGAGCCACAAATCCAGAAGAAACCCGAGGACCCGACCGGCGCCCTGGGGATTGGATCTCCTTCCTCACACGCTTCAGGCTTTAGGGTTTCGGTTTAGGGTTTAGGGTTTAGGGCTTAGGTTTAGGGGTTTGGGGTTTCAGGCTTAGGCTGAGGGGTTTAGGGTTTACTGGGCTGAACCAAATAAATAAGACGAGAATGAAAACAGAAAAGCAAAGGGACGATAAAATCGTGCAGTTAGCCTGTATTGGGGACTATGGTGCCCCTACGACAAGCACTGCTTGCGTCCCTCTGCGGAAGTCCCTACAACAGTTATGATAGTGTTTTGTTGGAGATATCGGCGGCCCCCTGTTTGGAAATCCCCACATAAGCACCAGTATCGGACCAAGTGCAAGAAGCCACCGCCACCGACTTCCCTTTAAAGCACCAAGACAATGCTTCACTCCCCTGAAGCACTACCCTAAACCCTTAAACTCTGAACCCTAAAAGTTAAATCCTGAACCCTGAACCCCGAAACATAAACCCTAAGCCTAGACCCTAAACTTTTAACCCTAAACACGAAACCCCGAGCCCCAAAACCCTGAACACCTAAACCCTAAATAATTGTTTCCATGCTTTCTTCCATTATCCCAATATGACCCCTATGTAACCCTATTTCTATATCCCTATATTCCCTCATACAACCCTTATCAAAGGCGTTCTTGTTGAGGTGCAGGATTTAGGTCATGCCTTCAGGACTGCCTCTTTAGAGAGGCTGGCTTAGGGCTTAGGGTTTAGATGGGTTTAGGGTTCAGGGTGTAGGGTGGGAGCCCTGGAATATATGCAAGTAGTATACACCCTTGCCAGATGCAAGATGTCTACCAGAGAAATTCAGTTTGAGGTCAAAGGTGGATAGGGCTTGGCCAGAAGAGGTTTAGGGTTTAGGGCCTAGGGTTTGAGTCTAAACCCTAAACCCTAAACCAAAGAGAAGTCAAGGTAACCGGTGCCTGTATCCTTCCAGCTCTCCATGGCCCGAGTGGCGGTAGCCCTCCTCAGTACATTGGTTTAGGGTTTAGGGTTTAGGGTTAGTTGTTCAAAATGCCCAGCCCCTAAATGACCATAATGTAGCTTCCCTGTTTGGTTAGGATCCTCGTTTAAGGAAGTGTATTCCCAATGGTCCCTTCTTTGCATGGCCCTTTAGAACAAGCCCCACATCTTTGAGGTTTCGGATTTCGAGGTTGACATGGCCTTGAAAACCCCTTCTGAGGCACCAAAAAAAACACGGCCTCAACTCCCAGTGGTTTCGGAGAATTGCAATGATAGTAATAAGGAAATGGGCATTTCAAGAATAATTGGAATAATCATAGCAATAAAACGGAAATACAAATGGAAATCATATGATTACAGAAAATACTGGCAATAATAGCAGCAAAAATACTCACTGGTAGTACAAGCTCAGCATATTTGCCACCAACAAGATAGTGGTGAGCGTGTAGAGTCTAGAGTCTGCCGACTGCTGACGCGGCATGCCTGCAAATGCTCAAGTCATGTACACCGCTCATACCATTACCAAAACGTGTTCTTCATCGTCCTCTTCTTCCCCTTCTCTTTGCTTCTTCCTGTTCCTCTTTCTTACTCCTAATATAGCCCCAATATATACCCTGTTATAAAATAGTAGTTTCCATTTT
>CAJNIZ010041380.1:33481-50232 GCA_905231905.1 Symbiodinium pilosum
CCTAAACCCTAAACCCAACCCTGATAGTCCTGGCCAAAGGAAAAGAGCAAGTTCCACTCCTCCACGGGCGCCGCTAGCTCCGCAAAAAAGTTGTAGGGTTTAGGGTTTTAGGGTTTAGGGTTTTAGGGTTTAGGGTTTTAGGGCTTAGGGTTTAGGGTTTAGGGTTTTAGGGTTTAGGGTTCAGGGATTTTGACACAGGCGGAATGTCTTGAAACATAGAGGTCGCATCAGCTGCACGGGATGCATCGGGATTGGAGGTTCTACAGAGACCGTTGAGCCTGAAGCCTGGAAGCTCAAGGTATCTTGTCCACTGAGCCCTCAGCTTCCAACATGCTGTTTGTGAACATGGAAAAAAGGAAGAAGAGCAAAGGGAAACCATCATCTTCTTATCAGAGATTATATAGGAACTACTACAAGGGTCCATTCCTCTATTGCCTAGCAACAACCAGTAAGTCATTGCCTAGGTTGAGGGAAGCAGAAGTCCTGACGAGGCTCGCAAAACCAAGAGACCCTCACCCCTCTACTCCAGCCACTCCACGCCCAGCATGAGAAATGGCCCTGTGAGGAGCATGTTGACCACCCAAGAAGGACACGCCTGGCAGAAAACGAAGGCTCCTCTAGCGTAGGTGTACTATAGTCTAAACTCCCTGAAGAAGGTTATATATGGGATTATATAGGGATAGTGGAAAAGACAATGTAAACTACTATGGCAGAAAACAGAGGCTCCTCTAGCGTGGTTGCGCGGCCGAAGTCGGGAAGCCTAGCAAAGTGCTGATCTGCTTTGGACTCCGGCTACAGGGTCGACAGCGTATGGTTGGCTTCAGGACCATCCAGGTCCTGTGAATCCCTGCTGTTAAGGGGCTTAATATTAGGATCCCTATTATAATCCCTATAAAGGGGAAGGAGCTTGTTAATCACAGGTCTACATTAAGAGAAAACCTTTTTCAGGAGGCTTGAAGCCGAGACTACAGCATGAGCGAATATCGGGGTCAATATTGGGGTTAATGTAGGAAGAAGGGTTTATGGGTGTAGTTGGTTTAGGGGGTTTAGGGTCTGCGTGTTTGCGGTTAGTGGTTTAGGGTTTACGGTTTAGGGCCTAGGGCTTGGGGTCGAGGAACCTGGCTTGGTGAATGCCGCGCACCAGTATTCACAGACGTGACGGATTCATCTCGTTGTACTTATAGACCCTGAACCCTAAACCCTAAATACTATCATATACTATGATATACTACGGTATATATATATATATATATTACTTTCCACTTTCTCTTCCATCATTTTTCTGCGTGACTGTTTTTTGTTGCGCAAAGTGCTCAGGTTGAGGGTTCAGGCCGGCAGTCTTCAGATGTCTCAAGCTTGGAAATTTGTCTTCAATCTTGCTTTGGTAATATAGTTTCAGGGCTTAGGATTTGTTAAGCCTTCGGACTTTTGACTTAGGGTTTCAGGGTTTAGGGTTTAGAAGGAATGGAAAACAAGATGAAAAGTACGATAATGGGTTATATAGGCACTACTTTAGGGATCCATTCCTTCATGCCTAGCTAACCGAAGGTAAGCAATTGACACATCTCCTGAGCTTGGGTCTTTTGGCCTGTACGCTTCTATCTAGGATGACCACTGTGTGTCTGAAATGCTGTCGAACTTGCGGCCACCATCCTTAATGAATGCCAGACTTCCGCATGCGGGTACGATGACTATACTATACCCTTAAACCCTACAACCCTGAACCCTAAACCTGAAACCCGGAACTCCTAAACCCTCAACCCTGAAGGAGCCAAAACAAGACAGACCCCCAGGCACTGGCACGCTCCACACCCTACCCAGAGTTAGGAGTTAGACGTGTGCGCCCCCCCAAATGTACCCCCCCAAAAAAATTTAGCACCCTATTTGGCCCTATTCAGCTCCTTATTAGCTCCTTAAACCCTGGGAAAGGGTACATTTTGGGGGGTTGTATTATAACTCCTAACAGAGGCTCACGCTGCATCCGAAGTCTTATCTACACGGTGTACTTGGAGGGTCAGGGAGACTTAGTAACTAGGTGAATAGCCCCTATAACCCATATAGTAACCCCGTTTACCCCCATTCTTAACCTACTTACCAAGTCTCCCTGACCCCCCAACCCTAAACCCTAAACCCTAAACCCTACTTACCAAGTCTCCCTGACCCCCCAAGTAGGGTGTGGGGCGTAGGGCTTCGGAGTCCTCCCGGGATGCTACGTACACATCAAGCATAGGGGTACTGCCCCTACAGTTTAGGGGTTTAGGGTTTAGGGTTTTGGGGTTAAGGGTTTAGGGTTTAGGGTTTCTACTTTGGGAACTGCCCCCACCCAGTAATAGTCCATATTAGGGGTCCTATTACGGGCTATATATGACCATATTATACTTATTATCCAACTGTTACTGAGGGGGGGCAGTACCCAAGGCTTACACATGAAGACATTGCTAGAACGACGGACTTGCTGAACAGTCTTGGATGAAAATACAATGTTTTATGAGGATTTTTACCTTTCGATAGCTTTGACCATGACAGTTCAATGAGGCACCAGGCGCACACTAAACCCTGAACCCGAATCCTTAAGCCTGAGCCCGAAACCCTAAGCCCTCAAAACCCAAAACTCTAGACCCTCAAACCCTTAACCCAAAACCCCAAACCCTCAAAACCCTCAACCCTCCAATTTCCAGGCCTCAGAAGCAAGGCATCGCACGTGGCTGCCAGGCAGGGAGGTTGCTCCGGGTGACCTCGTGATCTAGATTGTAGGGTTCAGGGCTTGGGGTTTAGGTCACAGGGCTTTGGTTGTAGGATTTAGGATATTGGCTGTAGGGTTTAGGGTAAGGTTGTAGGGTGTAGGGTTCAGGGTCTAGGAGCCATTGTTTGGTGTTTCAACCAGCTAAGATTAGACTGTAGTCTTGGTTAGGGTTTAGGGTTTCAGGGTTTAGGGTTTAGGGTTTAGGGTTTAGGATTATAGAGTACCATACCTACATGGAGAATATGATCTCACGGCTAATCGTGGACCATTGTATCCGCAAACAAGATGCTAGAGAAACACCCTTCGCAAATAGCTCAACGGCTGAATCCTCAATGCTTTTAAGGGCTTTCCTCCATCTTCCCTGGGAGTTTTTATAAAAATTATGATCTAAGCTGGTTGTTAGGATTATAGATAACACAAGTTAAGATTTTGTGCTCAGGGGGCTTGCACTTTCAAAGCGAAATTTTCTATAATCTCACCTGCGGTTCCACATGTGGCATTTCCAATTCAATTTACATAAACCCTAAACCCTACACCCAAAGGATCCTAAGTACCTATATGGGCCATAGTCTAAACTCCCTAAGGGGGTTATATAGGGGATTGTATAGGGGACCACTGTTAGGGGGATACAAGGAGTTTAGACTATAGCACATGTAGAAATACTGACCTAAACCATATTGTTAATTCCTGGTATAGAAACCCTACATTGTACCTTATGGGTAGTTAAGATCCTTTGGGGAAGTACTCGCTGCTGGCTGAAGGGCGCTCTGCGAGAGCTTCAAAGTGCTGGGGCTCAGCGAGAGCTACGTTCCTTGGGCAGGCTCTGGGGATCGTAAGATCTAGATTCACCCTGCACCCTAAACCCTATAGCGTCCTGCCCCCACCCACTGAACGTCTATAACAAGGGGTTTGAGGTGGCCTACTATAGGGGTTCTCCTATGCGTTAACCCTAAACCCTAAACCCGAAGGTCTCAGGATGGCGAAGAAGTCGTCTAGTTGGGTTTCTGGTGGGCATAGTGTGTTACTGCATAGATTCGGGCCCATGACATGGTCTAAAATCAGTGGGCTTGCTGGGTTTCTGGTGGGTCTGCTGTGGGTTTCTGTGTAAAAGTCTGGGTTCAGGCTTATGATATGGCCTAGAATGAGTCGGCTTGTTGGTGGGTCCCTTCGGTTTTGTAAGGTCCGCGTTCGGGTCTATGATATACCCACCGGGGTGTGCGGTGAGAAAATGGAAATGGCCAGCGCCAACTTTACAGGGACTAGAGTTTCCAAAAATTAGAGCCGCCTTATTGAGAGTCTCATAGTAAGTACGAAAATGTATCTCGGGGCCCAGAATTAGGCCCACAAGGTTTTAGCTCAATGCTTCCACAGTTTAAGGTTCAGGGTTGGGTTGCAGTCTAAGTTCGTACAGGACAGGCCTTGTTGTAACTGTGTCCTGAATGGGCAGCTGCTTGACAGGACTTCCATCAAACGATGGGAGCCCAAAACCGAAAACAGTCTGAAAAAGACATGTCAACTTTCTCCGTAATTACACGCTTCCCCAAGTTCCGGGTCCTCCGCAGAAAGGAAGATATGGGGTTTCCTCGAAAATGAACCTGTTGGGATGGATGGGACACAGGGATTGTGTGGGTCCCCATCATGAATTCTACAGGACCCGTTTTTGGAGAGTGAAGAAGGGGAGGCTCTCGATAGCGATCTCTTTATAAACAACATAAACTGTCCTATATGAGCTATGGTCCAGACGCTTTCAAGGGGTTATATACGGGATATAAAAAGGACAACTGTGGGGGTTATTAAGGGGATACAATATACGGGCTTCCGATAATCGGAGGCTCCTTTTAACGGGGTCCCCCTACAGAGCATCAAAGTGTTCTTGGGCCTATGTCGGGGTCCCCCCCCCCATGTGTGGCTTCAGCCTTAAGCGCCAGTAAACTTACACCCGGGGCCTAAGTAAATACTAATATCATCTTGAAGGTCTAGTTGAGATTTCCTAAACTATAACTCTGTAAGGAATCTAAGAAGATACGGTGGGCCACCATCCGGATCCTCAAATTATCGTTGTTGGCTTTTGGTCGGCCAAGCATCATGTAGAGCACCGGAAACGAGTGCTCAGCCTCGACCTAGCTTGGGGCTCTTGTCAGGTCGATGAGGGGAGGCTGCAGGATCTAGGATTTAGGATTAAGGGTCTAAACCATAGACCCTAAACTCTAGGGCTTAGGGCTGAGGATCTAGGGTCTAGGCCCATAGGGCTTAGAGGGGAAGCTTTAATATTTAGGGATCCCACTCCGGCACCCTGACGGTCCTAAAAAATGCTTTTCGATGCCTCTAAATCTCAAGGGTTTTGGGCTTAGGGTAAAAGAGGCTCGCAGATCAAAAAACCATACAAACCCGAAAGTGGCACCTTATTGGTGCGTGATCAACTATTCCTTCTTGGGATCTAATATACTGGCAACTAAGACATGAGTTCAAGAATGGCCCAGTAAACAAAAAAAAGAATTACAACTGGAAGTTATCATACTATGGGTACATTGCAAATAAAACCGTCTCTTCGTAATGCTAACATGACAACGCATATAAGTTTCTTAAACCCTATGGATCCCCAGCTTCCATTTGATTTACCACGTTCTTTCCTAGGGTTGATAATCTCCCTAGACCAGATTAGGGTTTAGGGTGTAGAATGATATAACAGTTTCCATGTTCTCTTCTCTTCTCACCCAGACAACTGAATTTCATAAATCCTAAACCTGAAGCGTGAACCCCTAAATGCGAGATTGCAAACCCTAAAGCCTCAACCCGAACCCTGAACCCCAAACCCTAAACCTAAACCCGAAACCCGAAACCCTGATTCCCAAACCCTAAACCTAAACCCTAAACCCTAAACCGAATTGTTCCCGAAACCCTGTGCCAACAGAAGCCCTCGCCTCTTGGGGTGGCAGCCAAAGGCTAACACCAAGCAGCAGCTGCACCTTGAGTTTTAGCGTTTAAGGGTTTAGGGTTTGGGTTTAGAGTTTAGGGGATTTGGTTTAAGGTTTAGGGTTTTGGGGTTAGGGTGTGAGAGTTCAACTGTAGAGGCTTAGATGGAATAGGGCATAGAGTTGAGAGGGTAGGGGTTCGGGGCCTAGACAGGTAGAATACTGAAGAAGGCGATTGGAAAAGGCAATGGGCAATGATATGGAAACATCGTTTGCGGAGGGTTGGTGTACGGATTGTATGTGTGGGCCTAGATAATTGCAACAAGCTTGGTGGGCATATACATACATATACCATACTATCCTATACTTTACTATACTATACTATGCTTTACTATACTAGACTATGCTTTACTATGCTAGACTATGCTTTACTATACTATACTACGCTATACTATACTTGCATAAGGGCTATCCGGCAACAACAGCGCGAAGTATTCAGACGTCTACAGTCGCGGCTTCGGGGTTGGACGGTCATATTCTCTGCATGACCATATTGGAACTTGAAGGAATCCGAACATCCTTCCCGCTTAAGAACAAGGGTCTAAACTCCTAGAAAAGGGTGACATTTGGTTTATAGGCCCTCTTAAGTAGATAAAATATGGCTTTGGGTATATTTTTATAATAAGATCCCCATGTATCCATGTTCTATCTACTTAAGGGGACTCTAGGTGATACTGGAAGTTCTCCAGTAACCTCTTCTGAAATAATGAGGGTACCCTTTTTCCTTTTGCTCAAGTTTTCATAAGAAAGCCACACATTGAAGGGGGAAAGGGTACCACTGGTGTTTCTAGAGCTTGAAGGAATTCAAACATCATTCCCGTCATTATTCCGGTCATTGCTCTTGGTGCTGACTGATCTGAATGCCGTTTTGGGCTGCTGGGGAGTTACCCCTACTTTTGGAAAACCCAAAACCCTAGAAGCACCCGCATGTCCCATATATACATACATATATATCTCCCTATACAACTAGAAGAGCATGGGCCATTGTCCCCCCGTCCTGTACCAGGTTTAGGGTACGAGTAAAGTCTGATCCAACCCTGCCCAACCAGACCAATGTTGCAGTTGAAGCTCAAAGCATCCAAAAAAAGGCAAGGCAAAACCAGGTTCTTGAAACCCTGAACCCTGAACTTTGTACTCTGGACCCATTACAGCAAAAATGTACTGCAAGCTGATGGCACCTTCTTGGGGAGGAAGTTCCTCCTGGGGGCACCTTTCGCCACTTGAGGCGTTGTTAAGATGACCCCAGGGACATGCGGGGGCTCGATTTCGAGGGCCCTTTAGGGCTTAGGGCTTCGGGTTCTTCAGAACGTACCATTTCTCCACCAAAGCGTTGCGCGTAAGCTTGAGAGGTTTATTTTGGTCAGGGATGGAAGGCTTATCTTAGGTCTTGTTCCCAACCCATTGACAATCTATAATAGGAGTCATATTAAGGGCTATATATAAATTTAGTATAACTACTATCCAGCTGCTAAGGAGTGGGGTCAGTATCCAAAAATTACGATTGAGGATGTACAGGGGTCAGGGATGGAGAAGCGAGAACCGAATTCAGCATGCAGGGCTTAGCAACCTGAAAAACCCCTGATATCCCTAAACCCTAAACCCTAAACCCTAAAACCCTAAACCCCGAAACCCTAAACCATCCCTAAACCTTTGATATCCGCACCACCAATACTTCCGGACGAAGCCCCGGGAGGTGACTCATAGTTCGACACACCTACATCTGAAAGGCCTAATGTAAACCAGGGTTTATATTGGGGTTATATAGGGGTTATATAGGGATAATGGAAAAGAAAATGGAAACTAATATTTAGGTTTAGGTTTTAGGGGTTCATGTAGACCCATGATTAATAAACCCCCTCTTTTTAAGGGCCTGAATATTGGGATCCTTATTATAATCCCTATGAAGGGGAGGGGGTTTATTAATCAGGGGTCTGGGTTAGGTTAAAAGTACTTAGCTGACTTGTCCCATGTGCATCGGCAACCCAGCTAGAAGTCCTCAAAATGGAGTTTTCAGTTTATGTATTTCTGTTGTCTGTTGTGTCTTTATAGCTCTCAAATCTCGCTCAAGTCATATCCAGATAAAATGCCAAGAGAGGATCCTTTAAGGAATATTGGGAACTTCCTGAAGGTGCCATATCCCGCCCAAGGTCTCGCAAAACAGATTCAACAAGACATACCAAAGATACAACCAACCTGGCCCTTGTGCCCTTGCGCGCTTCAACCCCCAAATCCCAAACCCAAGATAGTAGCTATCCTAAACCCTGCGATGAACCTGACCCGCCAGCCCTAAACCCTAAATCCTGCACCCTAAACTTCCCGAAACACCCCCACCCAAATCCTAAACCATAAACCCTGAACCCTCAGCACCAAACCCCGTAAGCCCACACTCAGCCAAGTAGCGATCCCAGGGTGGAAGCAGAGCCTGGGCTCTCATGGGGGATCAGCTTCAGGGCACTTGGAGGCGCAGGGTTTAGGGTTCAGAGTTTAGGGTTCAGGGTTTAAGGTTCAGGGTTCAGGGTTTAGGGTTCAGAGTTTAAGGGTTAGGGTTCAGGGTTTAAGGTTCAAAGTTTAGGCTTCAGGGTTTAGGGTTTAGGGTTGAGGGTTCAAGGTTTAGGGTTTAGGGTTCAAGGTTTCGGGTTTAGGGGTTTAGGGCTCTAACCCAAAGATGACTGGTACTTATAATCCAAGTATGCCCATGTTTTGGGGACTTAGGGGGGTTTCTAATTGGGTTAAGTGTACAATGCATTTTTTCTATAATTACCCTGAACTTCCCAGCAATGATAGGAAGCAGTTGGCTACCTGGTGCTTCGCATCTCGCTTTTGGGTTTTGTTCAAACCTGGGACCCCTAGCATGAGGCCCGAAACCTTTGCTACAGGGATAAGAGGGACCCATAGAGGTACATGTACGCCATACAAGGCATTGATGCCTCTGCACCCTGTGGTGCTGTCTGGTTCTTGTGGTTTAGATTAAGGCTTTAAAAAAATTGTAACGTCTATAACGGGCTTCTATAAAGTTTATAAAAGTTCTACTGGAATTTTATGCCGGGCTCATAGGGTTTATAGAGGGTCTATACAGGTCTTATCAAGGTACATAGAAGGTTTACAGAGGGTTCACAATTCTTGTAGACGGTTTATAAAAGGTTCAAGAATTTAACCTAAACCCTAGACCATGAACCCTAATAAAAGGTTCAATAATTTTCTGAACGGTTCATGGACGATTTACCGGGTTTATTGGGGGTGCTCCCGGCTCTGGTCCTGTGGCCTGTGGTCTGGGTCCTGTGGTGCAGTTTAGGGTTTAGGGTTCAATGTAGGCTTTAGGTTTTAGGGTTTAGGGTAGGGTTTTAGGTTCAGGGTTATAGAGAGTTAGGAGTGATTGTCTGGAGAGTTCATGGTTTGGGTTTCTGGGTTTATAGATATGACCTCATCCCAGATTGAGGGCCATACCATGGGGGCGGGTGGGGGGCTGGGGGTGATTGGGAACGCGGGGCGCGGACGCATATAGACCCTTGAGGCCCGTACTTCTCAGGACAATTACAAATTGTCATGTTTGAAGTACCTCAAATAAAGCTCGGCATGATATGTGTAATAGGCCTTAAACGAAAACGAGACAAGAAGCCTGAGACCATAACAGTGGGAATTATTCAGGCCCTGTAATGATAAGGAAACGCAATGGATGCCGATGGCACTTCTAGATAACTCCCAGTGACAGTCCCTGTACCCAAACCTGCCAAAGGATCCGAGCCATGAAAACCCCCAAAAACCCGTCCTACAACTACGTTGAAAAATTAGGAGATGATTGGAAGGTTCCATTTTTAAATCCTTTAAAAAATTGGCTACACTCCTGGAAACTAACATAGAAACCCAAAAGGGGCCCTATAAAGACTACAGTCCCTCTAAAATGGGGTTATATGGGTTTCCGCCCTAAACCCTGAACCCTAAACCCTAAACCCTGTCCCTCTTGGGGGCTGACTACCAGGGATTGGATCAGGTTTAGGGTTTAGGGTTTGAACCCGGGCTTAGGGTGGGTATAGTGGGCCTAGCTTAGTGCCCAGCAGCAAATTCTGCATCCACGGTTGCGGAGCAAACCCTGCATGAAGCCCGAAAGCCACAGGATAATGTAGACCCCTGATTAATAGACCCCCCCCTCCTTTTAAGGGCCTTAATATTCGGATCTCTGCTATAATCCCTATTAAGGGGAGGGGTTTATTAATCACGGGTCTACATTATTCAAGCTTTCGCTGTAGGAGGTGACAAGCTGAGGTTTCGAGTTTGGCCTGTTTGTCTGGATCGGGGTGTCTGACTGTGTAGGAGTGCTCTAAATACCACTGTGGCTCTTCAATTTTGTTGGCCTTCTGGGCTCGGGTTGAGGCCACAAGCCTTCAGGCGTTGATCTCAAGCAGCTTCGTGTTGGCTTTTGCATTCATGGCTGGCAACATATGCAAGGCACACTGTTCTACACAAGGGTGAATTTGCATCAGCAGAGGAACGCAAGCTTCGGAAGATGAAAACGCCCTCATCCCCCTATTGAGGCTTGACATTTCTTCCCGCCGGCTTTCATCAGCCCCTTCCCCACCATATACAGTGATGTGATGCTTGACATTCGACAGGGAGCGGAGGGTTTGATGCAAATCGATGCGAAGTATATATAGTAGTCTCAACAATAATATAAACAGTAGCAAGAATATGATCATGGTAATAATTTGAACAGCAAGGAAGCGCAAGACCTGCAGTTACAGAATCGCTTTGCGCACATGAACCCTCAATTGGAGGTTCATGGGTAGATCCTCGCGTCCAGTTATAACCCCTGCGTATGTAAACCCCAGTTTCCATGTCAGTCACCTCTTTTCAACTTGATTCTGTGGTATGGGAACACTTTTTAAGTTCCTAACAACGGCCCAGAGAAACCCCAAACCCTTAAGCCTAAACTCTCTATGTATATAACTGTATATACCTATCTCCCATCTATCTCACTTGAAATGGCTCAACAGCAACCCAGAAATGCCATGAGCCTCGCAGTCGATAAAGGTTGCTAGCACGCCCAAAAGCTAGGGAGGGCTTCTTGTGGACATCCCGGGTAAGCCGTCCACATAATGATCCTTTGTTGGTGTGCCCTACTTTGGCAGCCTACTATCCACCTCATGTTGAATGAACCGGAAGCTCGTTTCTCACCCGGACATTAACAAATTTTACCAAAACTACATAGTCTGTCTTACAAGCTTCTCTTCTAAAGGATTTCGGCAAAGGGCTCCCATGGCCTCCGCCACTTGGAGAGGCCCTCATTATGCAGCGACCACACCACGCGGGGCAAGGGCAGCTCGCTGTAGCCTCCGCCAATGCTACAAAAACACTAAAAAGTTTTTCCTGGGTGGGCACCCGTATGGGAACACATGAGGGCTAGGTATGGCTTACAAACGGGAAGCTACTCCCTGAGACATTGGGGACTGTGGTCTCTGGGCTTTCATTACAGTGCCGCCTTGTATGTTGGCATAACTTGGGTACTGCCCCCGCCCAGTAACAGTGTATATTAGGGGTTCTATTAAGGGATATATATATATATACAACCATATTATAATTATTATCCAACTGTTACTGAGGGGGGGCAATACCCAAGGCATAACTATAGTATACACTGCCCCTAAACATATTGGTTCACAATACTCCCTCTATACTCCCAAAGAAAGATCCCCAAAATCTCCTTATACTCCCTCTGTGTGCCTAGGGACCCTAGGCCCCCCTTTTGAGAAATTCCTATATACTTAAATCCGAATCCTTGTACCCTGGGAAGCTCAAGCCGCGTTACTGTTCCAGTGCGACCACGCAGCTGAGTGCGTGGGGGTCTGTCGCGAAGCTGGGGAGCCGCGGTCGGCATCCTCTCTGACTCTCGCAAGGGGTTTAGGGGTTTGGGGTTTAGGGTTTAGGTTTGGGGGGTTTAGGATTTAGGGTTAGAGTTTCGGGACACTACCCTTATAATGGAGAACTGAATGGCAAAGACAATTGGAAGTGAATTGGATATTGGGACTATATCAATATTACTACGGGGATGTTGATGAAAAAGTTGGCTTTGGCAATCCCAGTCCTGAAACTGGGACCTATTCTGGCCATATGAGTGATAAGTGATAACAAAAACCCCTAGCATCCCCCTTAATAACCTGCATCGCAGTCCCCTATATAATCCCCTATATACCCCCCTTTAAAGAGTTTAGACTATAGCTCACATGATAATTATGGGGTCCTTACTTTTGCGGCGTTGGGGCTACCAAAACCCGCTTTGTACTCTTGGCGTCTCAGGCTCCATCAGAGGGGATGTGTAGGGTTTAGGGGTTTAGGGTTTAGGGTATGTGTAGGCCCTAAAACTGCAAACCCTGTGCGGGGCTGTCAAAATCAGGAGGTCCTCCTTGGAGTGCAAGATGTGCGGAAGTGGATGTAGGTTGGATACTGCACCCACCCTGTAACAGTCTATATAAGGGGTCATATTTAAGGCTGCATATATATATGACGATACTATTAATATTATCCAACTGTTACAGAGTGGGGGCAGTACCCCAGATGAAGGGCCATTTCTCACGGAGAACCCTGGGACTCCAGGTGGGAAGTAGAGACTTGTCATCGCACTCGTCTGTTGGAATAATAAAAACCTTTAGCGTCCAAAACACCAAAACCCTAAACCTTTTTTTTCTCCCTCTATACCTCATACGTAAACCACCAAATAACCCCCATAAAAACCCAGGAATTCCGCCATTGACACTTGTGCCTAATTGGAAAGATCCATAGCGGCAGGCACCAGAACGACATCATACCTGCAATGCCGTTTGGCAGTAACAATGACTATTATTGCAAAAAAAGACAAAAGCACAATATTTCTAGCAGTAACCACTGATGAAAAAATCCTAGTAATCATAAACAAATAATCCCCAGTGCTTGTGTGGTGGTGGCAGTAGTAGTAGTAGTAGTAGTAGTAGTAGTGGTGGTAGTAGTAGTAGTGATAACGACAATATTCATCATAAAGATGCAGCTAAGCCCAAAACCCTAACCCCAAAACCCTAACCCGAAACCCTAAACCTAAAACCTAATCCTAAAACCTAACCCTAAACCCTAACCCCAAAACCCTAAACCTAGTAACAATGAGAATCATGCCCAGTCCCTTGAAGGCCACAGCAGCCGTTTGACCAAGCGCCTCGGGCGGTTTCTCAACTTAGGGTACGCGCTTCAGGGTCTTGAGTTCTTAGGGGCTTTAAAGTTTTTAGGGTTTTTCGGTGTTTAAAGTTTTTATCGTTTATCGGACCTTTCTCCGATCCACTTTTAAAGCCTGCCGGCCAGGCCAGGTTCAGCATGCCAGTGCACACATCCCCAAAAAAAGCCAACTCCTACACCCCTTGTCGGCACAGCAGTGAGCCAACTCTGTGAGCACAGAAGCCACAACCCCTCAGGAAGGCAGGCACACAGCAAGTTAACCTTGCGCCAGCCACCCTTTAAGAGTGCCAGATGAACTCCTAACCCAACCTCTCTCAGTAAGCAGTCTCAGACATCCGTACGGCCGCTGCCGCCGCTGTAACCATTTCCACGGGCAGCACCAAGGGACGAGGTCACTTCTCGTCCACCATCGTTCTGGCCAACAGCCACAACTCCCTCCGCTCTCCACAGAAGTTATCCCCGCACCCGCATTGTCGCTCGTCTGGCCACCTTCCTGCGCCTGTGTCAGTCCCATGGCATTCACCACCGCTCCACTCGTCACGGGCGCCTCCAATGCGTTCTTGCCCCCTCCTAGGTCCACCTCCCTTTTTCCGTGGCTCTCGTCCGGCATTGCCCTGCTTTGGACCATATCGGCAGCGCTCTCAGCAGCGGCTTCCTCGACTTTCACAGCTTCCTCTTTGCCCTCTACCTTCGTTTGCAGTGTTCACCTGATGTTTGAAGCCCATATTCTGTGCATTGCTGCTGCTAGCTAACAATCATTCTACGAAGACTCCTGTCAGAATAATAGGCTGTTGTTCAGGACCGGCTGGACCAAATTAAGTTTCGATCAAAGCATACCAAAAGTGACCTAAGCCCTGATTTCAGAAACCTGAATCCGCAGCCACCTTAAACTCACACAAAACTCAGCCTCAAGGCCTTCAAGCCCCTATTGGGAACGTATCAAACTAACCCCCTGCTAGTGACCTTTCTCACATGTTTGTAATTCCGATACATCTCCAGAACCCCTAGTCTACCCCAATTTCTGAAACCTCCACGCCTGAACCCTAATCCATTGTCCCTAGAACCAGAACCCTACACCTGCAAACCGCTAAACCTCAACCCCAGACTATTGTTGTTTTTACGCTTGTTACTTCTATCTCTACGGCGCAGTATTCTTGTCATTAGTATCGCATTTCGCGAAGCCCTGATCCATTAATCTGAATCCCTGAAAGCTACTGCTCAACCACTGAACCACCCCCAGCCACACCCCCATAGCGCTTTGTATGACCCCTATAAATTTCAGACCCGTAAACCTCCCAACATACCCTGAACCCTAAATCTCTCAACATACCCAACCCCACTTTGAGAAGCCCCGTGCCTCCGCCAGGTCCGCAAGCTCCGAGAGGCTCCTGGAACGCAGTGACAGCAGCTGTGTGAGGTGGATCCTCCCAGACATCGTAGAAATCAATAGCTTAGGCTTCAGGGTTTGGAGAGGTAATATGTGATGACAATGGTAAGGCGCCCCAATACAATGCACACGTTTCAGAAGTAGCAATGCTAAGTAGTATGTCCGCAACAATAATAGCAATGAGAAAAATACCAATAATTCTAGGAACACAAATAGCAATAGAAAGCCACTTAAAATGTCAATAATTACCGTTTCCGGGTTTGAGGGTCAGAGCTCTGGCTTTGGTGTTAACCGCGGGGTCAATGGGCTTCGGGGCTTCGGAATTTAGAGTCGGCGGGCTCAGGGTTCAAATATTATAGGGACCATGTGGAAGATGATGATGTCGGCCCCCATGTCACGGAATTTTGACTTCAAGGATTTGTGTTTGTGAGTTTGGAGATTGGCCTGGTTTTTGTTCGAGGGTTTGATTTGGCCTGTTTGTGATTGGTAGGAGCTGCTTCTTTTACGAGCATGCCATGCCCCGGAAACTGTCAATGGTTCTGAATGCCTTCTAGGTGGTGGCCTGTGAGCATGATCACAGGGTTCCGGGCTTCGAGAGACCCCCAACCCCAATAGCAACTCACCTTCCCCCAAATAATGAAAATCCCACTTTCTTGTGTACTAAACGCTGGGATTATTTTGAGGTTGAGGATGCTTCTTAGGGGATTCTCGTTCGTATGGATGCTATTCAAGGTTTCTTCCTCTTGCTTGGATGCTTTCCGCTGCTGCTTCATGACTGTTTCTCGCGTGATGATTCTCAAGCTGTTTACGGTGTGTATTTTCTCTTGCCACTTTTGCAATTCAACTTCTTCGTGTCATACCTCGGAGTAGCTACTATCAAATATGATCCGGGCTGTTTACCTAAGACCTTGCTGCCTCATTGTTGTTGAGCTCGTTGAGTCGTTGTTGCCTCCTGTTGACAAGGCTGTTGAAGCAAAGCTCAAGCACAGTGTACCGCAAGGCTTTGAGGACCAAGGGAACGTTAAAAGTAATCATCCAATCTCCATGGACCAAAAGCCCTGGCCCCTACACCACCAACACCCCCTCAAAAACTCCAAGCCTCTACATAAATCCTAAACACTAAACCCTTAACCCCTAAAGACCCAAACTCTAAACCCCTACCATCCTGAACGCCCCCCGACCTGGGCTTCCGCAGCGGCGCTGCGAACCGCCGCCAGAGTGGCCAGGAGCCACGGAGGAAGTGGAGGAGCCTGGGATCAGTTAAGTACTACAGCGCTTGTAGGGTTTGGGATGCAGGTTTGGTAAAAATGGCCGGAGACTACACTCCAAAGCTTGTGATTCGGTGGCAAATCTCTGATGGAATTTTGGCTGGCTGTTATTCTTATCATGATGATGATGAGCCAGATGAACCTCGAAATCGTCATCATCATCATCATCATGAAAGATACTATCTTATGATGATAATAATTACTATAAAATATGTAACTATATTACTGTATAACTATATTACGATGTACCTATATTATTGTATCACGATATTACTATATTTACTCTATTACTATATTACGATATTATCCCTATCACTATATTACTATATTTACTCTATTACGATATACTGTATTACTAGACTGCTATATTACTATATTACTATATTACAATGATAGTATGTCATCCCTGGAATAAAACGCTCGACCCAAAAACCCTAAACAAAGCAGCAGGCGGGCAACGGACACACCGAGGGCAAAGAGTTCCCTATCTCCGGCAGGCCCAGGAAACCCAGGGTGTGCCTTGCGAACTGCTCAAGTTTAGGGTTTAGGGTTTAGTCAATGGCAAAGAAAATGGCAACAATTATATTGTTATAGGGATACGGAGTGTAGCCCACTTCCATTTTAATGGATTTGCAGTTTAGGGTTTCTGGGGTTTAGGATTTTAGGGTTCAGCTTTAAGTGATGTAGGGGTTTGAAGGTTTGCATCATGTAGGGTTTAAAGTTTAGGGTGTAGGGTTTAAGGTTTACTTAGGGTTCACAAAATAGGCGTGGTTTTGGGTAAAAGGTTCAGATGACCTTTCAGAGTTTTGGACAATGGTCTGTGTAGGGCTTTGGGGGTCCATGTTAGACTAGGTGCACTACCCTAAACCCTAAACCCTAAACCCAGTTTCTACCTCTTTCGAATGGAGGCGCAAATCTCTGCTTGGAAGCCATATCCTCTCAAAGGCAGAATCTCAGAATCTTGCATGTACTCTGAGAGAATGGGTATAGTTTAGGATTAGGGTTCAGGGTTTAGGGTGTTCAGAGTTTGGGATAGCACTGGAGTTCAGCTCAATGCACCTGTGTGTCTACATGATTGGGGTACAGGAAAACCTTCCAAACTCTTCTCTACCCTCCACCACGACGGAATCTCTGAAGATCTTAACATGCCAAAGGAATAATAGCTTCCAGTTCATCTTCCATGTGCTTTT
>CAJNIZ010041391.1:22113-43955 GCA_905231905.1 Symbiodinium pilosum
TCGCACTCTCTATATATATGTATACGGATATGTATATATATATATGTACATATATATATATATACCTAATCCCCTATACAATGAAGTATGTCAGGATGACATGGGCCATGGATCTGCGATGGCAGGCCTAGCTCGCTCAGACTTGTGGGCATGTAGGGTCAGTGGGCTTAGGGTTTGGGGTTTAGGGTTTAGGGTCTGGGGTATAGGGTTTAGGGTTCGGGGTTTAGGGTTTAGGGCAATGAGAGAAAATGGAAGCTACCACAATTAGGGTGTAGGGTTTGGGGTCTGGGCTCAGGGGATTCAGTTAGTGCACTCATAACTTCATCCCTACAACCCTAATCAGAAGCGCAGTTATCCTCTTGAAAAACCTGCTTTATACTAAGCCTTCCACTGCAAGCAGAATGCTCGGGGAGAGGGTCCCTCCATTTGGTTCCCTGCACACCTTTGGAATTTGGGGATGGTTTAATGGTCTAGGTTTTATAGGGTCTGGGGGTGCAAGAATCTGAGTGGGGTGCTGTTTTGCTTCATCAGGCTAGTGGCCTTCACAGTTTGTTGAAAGCATCGGGTCGATAGTTGTTATTCCCTTGCTCCGTTTCTATGAATGGGAACTACATGCCCTAATTCCTTAACCCTGCACCGCGCATTGCATGGGCCATGACTGCCACATGGGCGGCTTAGAGGCCAACTCGGGTTTTGGGTGACCTTCCAAAAGCCAAAATTATACCACACCTCGCCACAACCCAGCAACACCAACGAATCAAAGTGTGCAATCGAACGATACCGCCCTACCCTGACAGTACCCTTTCACCTACGGACTATACCCTAAATGAGCCAAGGATCCTTACATGACTCAGGGTGTATTCGGGAGCTTCCCGGAATAGGGATACCCCAACATGACACCAAAATGCTATAAGTCCTGATTCTGGGAACCTCCAAATAAGTACCCCTAAGTTTGGGAAGACCCCATATTCCTTAGTCAAAGAGTACTGGGCCCCATGGGTGGCTGGAGGTGTCCTGGCTGCCGCAGTGATAGTTCGAGTCCTAGGCTTGGATGGAGATCGGCCATTGGGAAGGACGGGACAGGGGTATTGAGTAAACCCCTTTTGCCTTTCTGGGGGCCTAAGTTCATTTTAAGATAAGCTATAGTCAAAAAGGGTGACCTTGCTAGTGCTAGGTTACTGGGGATCCTAGGGGAAATGGGGGAATTTTATACAGCCATGGCGTTGGTAACCAGCGTACGTGGCCCTAAACCCTAAACCGCAAGGACCCGTGTGGCAAAACATGTCCATAGACCTTGGGGCTGTGGAGGAAAGGTCTCATAAAAGCAGGAAAGCCGTGTGTGGGACCCTGAAACCCTAAATTCTAGATCCTAAACCCTTATAGCCCCCTAAATCCGAAACCCTAAATCCTTATAGCCCCCTAAATCCTAAACCCTCAACCCTTATAGATCCCAAATCCTCAACCCAAAACCCTCATAAGCCCTAAATCCTAAACCGATGATGTTGCGGCTTACGGAAACTCAGGCCGCTCCTATCAAACAGCCAAATCGATGATTCTTCCAATGAGTTGGAGCCTACCTTTGTGGCCATGATGCTTTATAACCCCTAAACCCTATATAACGCCTATAACCTTATATCACCCCTATAACCCTCTATAACCCCTATAACCCTAAATCACGCCTATAACCCTATTTAACCCGTACAACTCCTATATACCCCTATAACCCTGTACAACCCCTAAAAAGCCGATGTTGTGTTTATCTAAGAACACAACACACTGCAGCTTCCCCACACGTTTGCAACTAAAAAAGGTCTCGTCCCCCTTAGTAGATAGAATATGGGGTACATGGGGATCTTATTCTAATATACCCTTAAGGGGGACTATAAGTTCTGTCGATGTCCTTCACCGGTTCTTCCTGAAAATTCACCGCTCCTCTCTATGTACAGGGTTCTTACCTCCACATTGCCTGCTTTGTGTATTCTATTGAGACCCGCCTATATGACGCACACAGATGCAAGCATGATATTTACTGAGGTGCTTTGATTTTCTACTTGCAGAGGCTATTGTAGCGAAGTCTGAATACACATGCTACCCCACATAGCACACTAACCCGCAAGCAGGAATTACATGAAGGGTTAAGATATATATTTCGTCATTGTGACAGGCGCCTAATATCCGGTTAGAGTCGGCAGCATGGCGGCAGAGTTAGAAATGTCTTTCCTCCAATGGGATGCCAACCCCCCTTCCCTAACCCTAAACCCTCAGCCCTTAAATAACCCCATAGTAGTTTCCATGCTCTTTTCAATTATTCCCTATATAGCCCCCTTATATAACCCTTACATAACCCCTATATAACCCCTATAAACTCTTCAACCCTAAACTTGCAATCTCCACTTTTTCCACTATTCCCTATATAGCCCCTATATAATCCCATCAGGCGGACTCCAGCTCCCAAGGTCATCGGTGGGTGCTTTGGGGGGGGGTTTAGGGTTTAAGGTTTAGACCCTAAACCCTAAACCCTGGACCCTAAAACCTAAACAGAATTTGTTCCTCCTCGTCGCCCATGGGGCTCGCAAGATCCTGGGTCCCTCCATGGGGCTGCTTGCAAACCGTATCCTGAAGTCCTGGAGGGGGGAGGATGTGGGGGGGTGGGGGGGGGAACAGGAGGAAGATCCCAAAATTCAAACAACAAGTCTAAGCCCAAAATCCCAAAGCATTGGCTGGAGACCTTAGTCCCAACTTTCAAGCAAAAAATCTAAGCTCAAAGGTCAAAGCCTTTCCCGGGAGACTCTATGGAGATGCTAGGGAAGGTCGGAACATGCAGGCATTCTACTGGCTTGCTGTTAAGGAACTTAATTTAAGTTNCCATAATGGGTATATATAGTAAATAATAGGGTTTCCCCAATATAGTAACTTAATTTAAGTTCCTTAACAGCAACCCCGTCTAGAGAGGTAAGGGGGGATGCTTCTTTAGAAGTCTTTAGGGGTAAGTCCTAAATCTTAAGTAGATAGACTATGGCTTTGGGTATATTATAACAAGATCCCCATATACTCCATATTCTATGTATTTAAGGGGGAATATAACTCCTAAACCCTGACCCGCACTCTTTCATCTTCTAGGTGAGGCTTTGCGATTACCTTCCCCCGAAGATTAGCACGCCCGGCCCCCAAAGTAAACATTCACGTTGTGGTATCTCATAATATACTGGAAGTCACATTAGTGGGTGGGGGCTTCAAACATTAAGTGTAGTGGATTAATTAAAAGTTGAGCGCTATAACCGTTGGGGCTCTTCTATCTCTTATTCAGGGAGCTAAATGTCGAACTTTTTACGGCGGATTGAAGAGCAACCAAAATTTGAAAGGATCCTCGAAGCAATGCTACCAGCGGCATGGCGAACAGCAAGTCCTGGCTTTGCAGGCAATTAGTTAAGGGTTTAGGGTTTAGGGTGGTGGATGTGCATGAGCCTTAGCAACGCCAACGGGTTCTGTACGGATATTTTCAGCAGAATCCATGCTTTCAAGACCGTTAGAATCGCGACTATCCCCATGCTTGACCAGATTCTGCGGCAAGACCTCCAATTTTTCGAATCAAAATGGAGGTTGTTAGGGGCGTGTGCCTAAGTTAGTGAAGGCACCGGTGTTTAGATTTGGGTTCGCGCGTCCCAAGAATGGCATCTTCCAGCGCCGGAAGAAGGATTCAGACAGACTCCCAAATAAGAGTTGTACAGGAATTAAATGGGCCTAGCAACAATTGATATCATCGGAGTGGTGTTTGAAGTTGTTTACCACCGCGGACTTGTGGTCGTCGACCGGGCCTGGCACATGCTTGCAGGCCCCCAAAATCTCTTTCGTTGAGTCCATATAACAGTGGTCAGAGCAACAAACCCCTCCCATTGATGACGGGCCCAATGTTTCAAGTCATAGGCCATAGGCATTGCATGACTTGCTGGGGCACCTGGCACCTGCTGGCTTTGGAGCCTGAACTTGGCCGGCGTAGAAGTCTCAATCATTCCCTTGTAGCTGAATTTTCAGTGAATACCATGTTCCTTGAGCCTGCCACCGTAAATTTCTTCGTGCCCTTGAGCTCTAAACCCTAGCCCTAGGAATCCAAGTGTGCAAATAATTCCTACATTGGGCCCTAAAGTCCATAAATGTTACCTACATTGGGCTATCTGCATCCCTAAACCCCAAGCCCTATATAACCCCATTGTAGTAGTTTCCATTTTCTTTTCCATTATCTTGCCTACATTGGGCTGTTTGATCCCTACACAACCCTACAAGCTCCAAATTTCCCACTTAAACCCTAAACCCTAATCCCTAAACCCTATCTAACGCCATTCTAGTAGTTCCCAGCTCCAAATGTCCCATTTAATTTCCCTATGTCCTTTTCCATTTGATTCTTCGTTATTCGGGTAACACATTGGGCTATTAGGAACCTTGAGCCCTGAACCCTAAACCCCAACAAACCCTTAGGGTACATAGTGTTTAGGGGTTTAGGGTATTTAGGGTTTAAGGGTTTAGGGTTTAGGAGTTAAAGGTTTAGGGTTACCAGCTGGGAGAGGCCTTGCCGAGTTCGGCCAAAAGGGCTGGCGAGACGAGAGTCGGGACCTCAGTTTTGATTTGCGTTGTCTACTTTGGGGGGTCCCTTCTAAGCGGCTATGGGTGGGATATAAACGAATATACAGACATATTTACGTGTATACGTATGGCTTAAAGCTTCCAAAAAGTTTGGCGCGAGGCAGCTGTTATTAAACCCTAAACCCGAAACCCGAAATAAGGATAACAAGATTTAGGGGTTGATGGGCGCCTCAGAACAAGGTCCAAGAGCTTAGATTCTGTCAGATAAACTGGTTTAGGACTTCTCTGACAGTTTGAATGAAACCTGCTCGTGAAGATTTCTGAGGGCCTGCAACAGTATCACTCGCTATATGATGGGGATTTCGAAGCCTGGCATGTCCTTATCAAATTCCATTTAGGGTTTAGGGTTCTCAAACCATATGACCCTCATGATAGTTCCCTTACCCTAGTTTTTTTCAGCTCTAAGCTTAAATTCGCGGAAGTCGCTGGAACTTGCACCTGCAGATGCTGCAAATGACGGTCATGCGGACAACCTTTGAAGAGCTTCATGTTGTAATTTGCCTTCAGTTCCAACAGGATCTAGCATGAATTCCAAGAGATCATCAAATCGGCCAGGTGCCCTCCTAATCCCCACTCCGCCTCTGTTTCCGGAGCGGCCTCTCTACCAGCATGACCCTGGATGACTTCTATTGAATTCCAGTTTGGGTATTTCATATTTGGAACCCTGAACCCAAATCCCTAAACCACTACTAATCCACAGCTCATCGGCATAACTATCCCGGAGCATAGCGTCGACTCCAGTCCAGTCCAGTTGACTGAAAGTTTGCAAGCGCGGCAGGTTGATCCCTTCCAACCCCCCCCACCCTCTATGAGCGCATTTATTTCCGACCTGGCCGCCTGAGATTTCTCAGGAACCTTCACCTGTTGCCATATGTTGCGATGGTTGCAAATGCGCGGCTGCCCCTCAAAACTCCCAACCACTTTGTTTAAAAAACGATTTGCCTTACTCCGAAACATGATTCGGCAAGACTAATAAGCCATCAATGGCCACATTTTTCAATAGTTTGGCTGCCCCCGAAAGCCTCCTGCTTTTCATTAGCGAGTTAAAGGCCTCACTTCCAGCTGTTTCGCTGCAAAAAAACCAGCTGTGCAGTCTCTTGACTCTCTGGATCTTTGGGGCCTAAGCCCTATAAGCCCAAAATCCTAGACCCCAAACCCTATAAACCCTACAAGCCGTATAAACCCTATAAACCTTAAACCCTGTATCCCAAACCCTAAGCCCTGGTGCATCCCAAAAGCCTGTATCTTGTTTTTACTGTTTGTATCCTGGCCGCCCAACAAAGGCTGCAAGTCATTCACCTTAGCTGCCCCCACCCCTAAAAAAGCAGTAGCTTGACATGAGTGGTTCGCAAAATTATGGGTCCCTTTTGGTTATGGATTATATTTACGGCACCTAATATTTAGGGGTACCAAAGGATATGTTCAATGTTTAGTCATTGCTTTGATTTTCTTTATCCTCAAGTGTGTATTGGCAGTCGCGAAGAGGCTGTAGGAGAGATAGGCAGCCATTCGTGAGGTAAAGGCACTACGGCGGAAGTCATGCATCTGCTGCGAGACACGGCGCCTGGGTGAAATCAGTTGTTGCTTCTCCCTAAAGGGGTTTATGAGGTGGGATACTTGGAGTTTAGACTAATCCCCTCCCCCTAATATCAAACGACGCCCCTTCCACCCGACCCCTAATATTCCCCCCCCTATATTACATATTCCGGGCCCCGAGAAATTATTTAATATTAGGGTGGATACTTATTGAGGGCATTAGATAGGGCTACCTTTACACTCCGTTTAAATTCCATAGAAAATGAATAAATAATTTAATGAAATTGAATTAGTTAATGCCATCTCTTGAAATCGAATTAAAATACCTTTAAGATCAATTCAAATTAAATTAAGAGTATTTTTAAAGCCAAATGAATTCGAAATCAACTCCCGTTAGAATCAGTTGAATTCTAATTAAAATCCCGTTTAAGTCAATTGAATTCTAATTTAAAACTTCACGTAAAATCAATTGAAGTTTTTTAAAGATTTCCTTTAAAAGCAATTGAAACGTAATTACAAATTCCTTTTACAATCAATTGGAATCCAATTGAATTCCCTTTTAAAATGAATTGAAATCGAATTTAAAATCCGTGTTACATCAATTGAAATCGAACTAAACTCAAGTGAGATTTATCTAAGCACGGCGCAAATTGTGGTAAAGTGAATTAAAATCGCCTTCAGTTCTTGTATGTAAACTCCTTTATTAAAACCATATGGAAAACAATCAAAACCTAGGGAATGAAGGGGATCCCTAATTCCTTTGTATTCCTTACTATACCCCCCGATGACCTCAGAACCTCCCCTAATTCATTATTAGGTGGCCCCTTTTAAAAGTAGTCTTCCCCTTTTACAAATAGTCTTCTGGATTTTTAGGCCTCCGAATTTATTTTTTTAATAGCAGGGGTGGATTTTTGGGGGAAAGGATTATTAGGGGGGGTTACCAGGTCCCTAAACCCTAAACCTAACTTTTAGACTATGGCTTATATCGGGCAGTCTAAACCCTAAAGCCCTGCTGCCTGTGACCCTTCTGTCGCTGCAATTCTTGCCTTGGTGGGTTTAGGGTTAAAGGGTTCAGGTTATAGGGTTTAGGGTTAGGGTTTAGGGATTTTTTTAGGGGTTTAGGGTTTAGGGGTTTAGGGCTTAGGGTTTTAGGGGTTTTAGGGCTTCGGGTTCAGGGTTTTAGGGGTTTAGGGTTTTTAGGGGCTTAGGGAGAACTGGGCCATGCTAGCTTATGCTCATGCGCTCTAAACCTTGACCTAAGGTCGTTGGTTCAGGGGTCCGGCCGTTCTTGTCATTGAAAATTGCGATCGCTAATTAAGAGCCATTATCAGCATTATTCTTGCTATTGCTGTTCGTTTTGGTTTAGTTTCATGCATCTTTCACTGTTTGCGGCTAGGTCTGCAAATAGTTTTCAGTCTTCATGTCCGTTAATCCTCGCAGAATCCCTATGAAGCCAGGAAGAACATGAATGTCTACAGGGCCGCGCAACCCACCCTGGATCCCTATTGCTATTGCTATCTCTACGGCTATTCACCTTTTCATATACTAACATTAATAAACAGCCCCACCCCCTGATATGAACTATAAGGGCTTGGAGGGTATCTGGGCATCTAAACCCTAAACCCTCTAACCTCTACCTAAACCCTAAACTCTAAATCGCTAAGCCCTCTATACTCAAAGAAACCCTGAGCCCTAAGCCTTAAACCTAAACCCTCTAGCCTAAACCCCAAGCTCCACGCCCTGAACCTTAATCCCTAAACCCTAAGCCCTAAAGTTACTATTCAGGAGGACGACCTGCCACTCAGCAAATACCCTCCCGGCATGCGAACAGAGAAGCGGGACTTGGGTTTTCATTTCGGTGCCTTGGCATTACGTCTAAGGTTTAGGGGTACCCTAAACCCTAAACCCTGAACTGTGGTGCTGGGGTTGGGGTTCAGGGTTGAGGGCTTAGGGTCATGGCTGGGTTGCATACCACTGGTCAGCAGGGAATGATGGAAATAGAAGGTTTAACCCTAAACCCTAAACCCAAACCCTAAACCCTAAAGGGTTTAGGGTGAAGGGAGCATTGACCGCCTAGGGATCCCCCGAGCTAAATGTCTCGACCCAAGCCATTTGGGTCCTTCAGATATATAATCCCTGTATACCATGGTAGTTTCCATTTTCTTTTTCGCTATCCCTATATGATCCCTATTACCATGGTAGTTTCCATTTTCTTTTTCCACTATCCCAATATAAGCCCAATACCAAGGGTAAGGAAGTACGTTGCAAAACAACCCTTAACGCCAATTGAAGACTTGGGTCCCTTTTAAAGACCCCAGGCTAGGTTATCGTGGAGGGTTTAGGCTGGGTTCCGCTTGAAGGGGTTGCTTAGGGTTTAGTATTGGGGCTATATAGGGTTTAGGGCGCAGTTGCTGCACTGAAGGATCAATTCAAGAAGACACGGGAAATTCAATGACATTGAGATTGTTCCCACAGCTTGGGCATATGGCAAGTAACAGACATGGCTTTCAATGCAACAAAACCGAGTTCCCGAATATTCAAGTGATGTGCGTGTGTTGTTGTAATTTGCGGTCGGCTGTCATAAGAAAGTGTGGAAACGATCGAAAAGGAAGTCAAGTTCCGAAGCAGCTGCTATTCCGGTTCAGCTTATGTAGGATGGGAGACTCTCAGACGATACTGTAGCATGTAGGATTGTTGGTCCACAATTCTTGGGAATTCTTGATGCCTGGTTTTCTTATCCTACGTTATTTCTTTTGATCTCTGAGCCCACACTTAAGGTTTAGAAGCAGGCCAAGTAAAAGTCTCTGCGCGACCTAGACCCCCCAAGTACTCCAAAATAGGGTCTATGTAGGTCCTATTTGTAGATATCTAGGGTCTATAGTATAGACCCTAAATATCGGGACCTACATAGACCCTTATAGAGGGTACGTGGGGGGTCTAGGAACTTGCTTTCTTCGATCAGGTGACATCCTCGCACGATCGGCTCTCAAGGCTGCGGATACATGCGAAGTCCCAAAGCTGCACGTATGCCCCTAAACCCTTAAACCCACCTTTTAACCCTTAAAACCCTGAACCCTTCAACCCTAAACCCGTGAACACTATGATCTGAAAAAGGCGGTCGCACGCCTGTGTGCAATATTGTACGCAGTTCTGTCTGGAAACCAACCTATTGGGGGTTAGTAGGGACTGGGGGAATACAATCCCCATCTAATGTCTACATACTTTATTCCCTTATTCCCTATTAACCCTTTGACCATGACGTCTTAGGGTTTTAAGGGCCCTATACTTACTGATGTTTAGTAGGGAATAGGGGAATAAATCCCTATTTAATAGATTCCTTTATTCCCTACTAAGCCTCAGAAACTAAAACGCTGAACCCTATAATCTAAACCCTAGAACCATAAATCCGATAACTCTGAACCCCATAACCCAAATCATCCGAGGTTGATGTCCCGACTGCCCTTACAGGAGGAGCAGGTGGGTCAAGTCGATGAATCTCTGTCGGGGGCGTTGTGTGTTCAGGATTTGTTTTGGGCGGTGAAAGTGCCTGGGCTGTGCACTGCTGTAAACGGCCTTCTACCCCTAATGTAACTACAGCATCATGTGCCCCAACCTATGTTACCGGATCGTTTAAAGCTCAATACACTTTCTTAAGCACCTACATTCCTACATAAACTCTTCGATTTCATGTTTAATTAGTGTTATTCTAAGTAAGATGGCCCTAAATCCTAAACTACTCCATATGGCACCTATAATCTTTGCGTAGCCGTAATATCATGTGTCCCCACCACGCTTTTCTAATCATCCAGTACGTTCCAGCCCTTTCCACCCCTACAGAGCCACAGAGCTCCTAAAATTCTAGCCGTTTGAACCCTCAGGTGGCTGCTGTAAACCCTTTGGAGGCGGTATATAGTATATACTTGGGCGCAAAAATAGCTACATGGGAAACCTGGGAAATCCTTTGGGCCCTAAGTATATACCATATCCCTACATTGACATGGGCCCTTTGGGGTTACCCTCTGTAGGCTACGCAGCACAGCCGGCGGCCGCTGCGCCTTCAGATTCCACCAGCAAGCCGAGGAGGTGGAAGCGCTGAGAAAAACAAGTACACTCCCGCAAACTAACAGGGAAACCCAAAAACGGCACCATAAAGACTACAGTCCTTCTAAAAGGGTACTATATGGGTTTCCATGTTAGTTTAGGGGAGTGTAAACGTCAGGGTTCAGGGTTTAGGGTTTTGCCCTAGGGACTGGAGGGCCCCAAATAGCAATGAACGAGAATCAAATGGAAAATTAAATGGAAACAGGAGTTGTATGGGGGTTATATAGGGATCCGTGTATACAAACAAGACCTAAATTGGGCCCTAAAGTCTTTAATTGTCACCTGCATTGGGCTATTTAGTTCCCTGGGTTGGGCTCAAGGCTTCGGGTTTCTCCAGCAGTGACCACATGGTTTACACAGGACCGATTGCTTGCAGGGCCGCGCATTGTGTGATTGCGCGAATTGAGCAGGCAACCAGCAATGATCGGAATGGTGCAAGTCTGTTCGCTACTGTGCTGCAGCATACTGCTTTCTGGGTTTCGCTGTGGGTGTGTGCGTGCAGCTACGGTCTGAACAGCAAGGCCGTTGTTCTGCGATGGTTTGTTGCAGACTGCAGTAGTCTGGCCTGAAACTGTCCCTTTGCCCGACAGTTCTTCACAAGACGCTCCGCGCTACAACAAGGGCTTCTGGCAGGGCTGGCCCTAAACCCTAAACGTCACAGACTTTGGACCCAGAGCCACTTGATGGCCAGCATGCGATGGCCAGCAGTTGTGTATTTGTGTGCTTGCGCGTCCTTGAGGTTGCGTCCGAAGCTGTGAATTTCCAGTCAAATAATGCTGGTGTATGGCTCTCCTGAATGATGAACTTGTTCCTGCATAGGGTTGAAGCACCTGACATGCCGCTGCAATTTGCCTTGCTCAGCGTGCAGCCTGGCAAATCATGGAGTCAACATGTTGCACTGCTCGCTAACCTTATACGCCTTCCAGACCTACAAGCGCCCACCCTGAGCCAGAATCAACAGCAAGGATGCAACATTTGCACGCCTTTGCCGGGTTTAGGGTTGAGGGTATAGAGTTACCAGCTCTGTCAGAACCCAGTCGTGCCAGCAGACTCCAGCATATGTGATTCCAGCGTGTGATGGTACGCGGATGATTGCCAGCAACTGGTACGGCAACGGGCGTAGGTCGACTTCGGGAATTAGCATCTTTCATTTTCTTCGCACTTAGGAAGGCGGCAGCAAGGAAATCTGGGTTTGGTTTAACTTATGGCTACCCTGAACCCTAGACTCAGTTTACCTACAGGTGAGGCACAGGATCCTGAATATGGGGGATTCGATTCATGGGGTAGGATTTAGTGGCGACAGTGTTCTCTTTCGAGTTTGTTGGCCCCTTTTTACGGGTTTAGGGAATATTTGTTGACTGTATGTTTTTTCATTTATTTACCCTTATCCTTCGTGGTCGCCCCCAACCTACACCCGAAACCGCCGGGTGGACCCAGCTAGCGTAGAGGAGTGTCTCAACAAAGTCATGGGTCCTTTTCGGGGGACCAGGCTTTACTGTAGGGTTTAAGGGTTAGCGCTTAGGGTTATTAACTTGTGTCAAATTCGCGGAAGGCCGTGCAATGCTGCAGAAATCCCCGCTGTTTTCCCTTACACCTACCAGAGTAATGTCCTGGTATTGGTGCAGTTTCGCATGACCGGCAAACCCTATTGAAATCAGTTTGTCTCCATGCAGTTACATCAGTCGATGAGGCCATGGACTTTCGGCACAAGGCAGTTTGCCCACCGCCACCTCCTCCGCGGAGAGACTCCTGGGGTCGCCGTCCAAGCTTTGCCGCCGATTTCTCTGGGTAAGGCAGAACCAGATAATATGCTATCTGTATTACTATCCTGCTATATACCACACTAGAGCTTCGTAGCATGCCTACCTATGCTTGAAAAGGCGAAGGAGCATGGCAATAGCAATTTTAGCCATGGTTTTCTGGTTGGCACCCCGAACCTTAAACCCTAAAGCCCAAACCCTAAGCCCTAAACCCTAAGCCCAAAACTTTAAACCTGTTGCCAGACCCAGGCGCCAGGGTAGATCTGGAAAGTGCCGCCGCCCTTAAAGGTTTCGATCCGTATTCGCTATAAGCACTTCCCCCGAAAATTAAGCACCCCTAATGTTGAATACGGTTCGGAAATATATACATAACGGGGGGAAGCCCTGTAATTCTAGCGCGAAAAGATTAAACTCTAAACCCTGAACCTGGCACTACTATTCAAGAGTTGCATGGGCTACCGTTGGGGGCTTACTTTCTAGACCTTCACTGGTCCGGGGAGTGTAGGAGCGCTTGTGCTTTCTTGGTCTAGTATGTGTTTCAGCTCGGGTTCAGGGTTTAGGGTCTAGGGTTGATTTTCGGCAATTCCCATTAGCCTTGGATAACCCCCTAAACCTTAAACCCTAAACCCTAAACCCCTAAACCCTACACCCTATACATTCCTGCCTTAGGTGGTAAGGGAACCCATAAGACATGCATTGATGGGATCCCTGAAGCAGAGCTCAGCTCTTTGGGTACTATATGAGCCACGGTCTAAAGCGCTTAGGGTTTAGGGCTTGGGTTTAGGGTTTAGGGTTTAGGGCTCCTTAAAGGAGTGTATATAGGGGATTCTATAGGGTTTAGGATTTAGGGTTTAGGGTTCAAACTCCTTAAAGGGGGTTATATAGGGGACCACTTTTAGGGTTATTAAGGGGGATAAATGGGAGTTTAGACTAGGGCTCATATGGAGATGTCCACAACCGGTTCAGGGTGTAGGTTTCCCTTTTGGGGAGTTCCGATATTGGGGACAAGGGCAATGTCCACTTCATATGAAGAAATCCTCCCCTCACCCCACCCTCCTTGCAAGAGCGCGGGCCCCTAAGCCCTAAACCCTAAACGGAAAAGAGTGCATCATCTGTTGCTCCAGTAGTATTAGCCAGTCCTAGTATGAGCCAGTAGGCGTTGGGGCATTTTGGCAGATCGGATTTTCCAATTTAGCCGGGGGTTTAGGGTTTACGGGGCGGGTGCAATTTTGTTCTGGGATTTGGATTTTGCAGTTATGCAGGGGTGTATTACGGTATTGTTCATGGGGTAGAGGATTTGGAAATTGAATTAGTCACGCTTCGCGGAAACTCAGCAATCCCCAAACTTAAGCCGTAAACCCTACGGCCTGATTTGCTTCATCGCAAACTCAATTGCCAGCAGCTTTGTAGTATTTGCCCCTTACTAACCCATTAACTAAGATGTAGGTAACTGGGAGGTCACCTCTGACACTAGAACAATATGGACTTTTCATGTCCTTTCCCATTATACAAACCCAAGACCCTTAACCCTAGACTCCACGTTATCCAGTATACAAACCCTGTGGGTTACAAACCTGCTATGTGGATGCTAGCGTAGGTGGAGGGAAGATGCCCTAAGAAGCCTGGAGCATCCCCAGTGGCTGTGAGTACCTTATACCTTGGAACATTTATGATAGTGTACAGAGTTTAGGTTCAGGGTTAATGGCTCAGGGTTTAGGATTTAGGGTTGAGGGTTTAGGGGGTTCAGGGTTGTAGTGTGTTAGTCCTGCAGTATTTCTCGTGTCGACAACAGTAGCAAACCCAAACAATCCTGGTTGCTATATTTCAGGGGCAGAGGCAAAGGAAGTAATGGCGCGGGGCCGGCGTCTAAGCTCGTCCAAGTCCTCCCCTCACACCCTCTCTTCAACTAAGGGCCCCGCTTCGTCTGAGGTTCGTAGGCAAGTGCAATGGTAACCTAGTTGTGCTTCAGCGCAAAACTTCTGACGTCGGTTCGCAAGCACCTGCTGGCCCTTTGTCTAAGTTCGTCAGCCTCGCTTGGGTTCGACGACCCATTGGTAAGGATATTGGGTTGGAACCGCTTCACGCCTGAAACCCCAAAACCCCACCAACACTAAATCTATACACCTGAAACCCTACACAAGCTCTAAACCTTAAACCCCAAGCCGTAAACCTAAACCCTAAATCTTAATCTCGAGACCCTAAAACCCTAGACCCTAAACCCATACGCCCTAGACTCTAAACCCCTAAACCCGCAACCCTAAGCCCCTAAGTCCCAAAACCCTAAACCCCAAACCCTGTCAAATCGAGGCCTGCACGAGCCGGTCGGCTACAGCGAGGCTAGGGTTTCGGGTTCAGGGCTTAGGGTATAGGGTTTAGGGTGTAATTAGGGTTTAGGGTGTAGGGTTTAAAGTGTAGTGTTTGGGGTTTAGGGTTTTTTCTGTCCTGCCCTGTTAGAAGGGGATAGGGTTTTTTGGGCAGTAGGGGCTAGATAGGGATTACGCTGCGGTTATTTTGGCGCAATAAAGGGTTTATACAGACTTGTGTAGGGTTACATGTTGACTAGCTAGGGAGTATAATACAGGGCTTAGGGATGCTACCAGGAATGAACCCTAAACCTCAGGTGGACCCCCCACCCCAGTAATAGTGACTATAGGGGATAATAAGGATGATATTAGGGTCCTCTTATATTCCTATTATACCACTATTGCAGGGTGGGGGGTTCTCCTGACCTAAACCCTAGACCTTAGGGCTAAAAGTTGACAGTTATTCTGCGCCAGGCTCCGTCGTACTTCGTCAGCGCCGCACCTCCTCCGCTACCCAGAGGAGGTTCCGTGTCTGGGGTCTGCCATGGATTTAGGTTTTTAGGGTTCAGAGCTTCATCCGCAGTGGGGGGTCCGATATATCTTGGGCATGAGGTGACAGCAAGCCTCGATGTCAAGGAAGATCACTTTTGTCACATCCCACGAAATGTGGGTAGGGTGGGGTCCTATATATGGGGCCTCAATACCCATAGTGCAAGCATTGTTTCAACGATCCAGACAAAGACCACTAGTTCAAGGAAGTTCCAATACGCCTCAGTCAAGACCATGTCTAGGTATGTGCTTGTTTTCAAAAATTTCAGAATTTTGGAATTCTGCAGGTCCCATATTGCGTGCTTCGCAAATCCATCGTAAATATAGTCTTCATTTGTTGTTGAAGCTTTGCTACACCCAGACTTAAACCCTAAATAGTAGTTTCCATCTTATTTGCCATTATCCCAATATAACCCGAATATTACATATTGCCCCAATATAACCCCAATATAACCTTAATATAACCCAAATTAAGCCTATATAACCTCAATGAAACCTACATGACCTTATGTGCGCAGGTGACTTTGGATTGCCCGATTTCTCTCACAGCTCTTATGGGCTGGGAGACTTCCTTCACTCCCGCGTTCACGAGGTGGGCCCAAAAATGCGATTTGTGGTGCTCGAATGAGGGGGTCGCGTTGGCTAAGGCACAGGAGGCCCACCACCCCCTCATTGAGGAATACGCCTTGGAAACATATTAGGAATGCTACAAGTAGTATTATTTGGGGGTATAGTCCCTCAAAAGGAGTTTGTTCTCCATAATCAATGCTGGACTCTAACCTTAAACCCCCACATAACCATAAGCATCCCGAAATGTTTCCCTAAGGTCTTGGGCTTTCTGGGGGGCCGCGGGGAGGGAAATGACCCACAGCAACTTCACGTCGGGAGCATGGTGGGATGGACGAGACCACGTCTCAGACTACTTCTCGTTGCTTAGAACTGTATGAGAGAACGGGCTCAACACATCTTATTGGAAATGACATACATAGATACATGCACACATACATGCATACATACATACATACATACATACGTACATACATACATACATTCATACATACATACATACATACATACATACACACACACACACACCAACGTGCGTATGTGCGTAAACACACATGTACATATATATATATATATACACGCACAGGTACGTACGTACATACACACTTACATACATACATACATACATACATACGCACGTACATACATACATACATACAGACAAAAACACACACAAATATACATGTACATATGCTACGGATCCATACCCGGCTTCAGCACCGCAGCTCAACATACAGGATAGAGTCTAGGCTTTAGGGCAACAATTCGGCCTACTGTTGCTGCTCAATGATTTCGTGGTGGGTATTCGTGATGAGAGCAGTCCAGTAGCCTAGGACCTGGAAGGGTCCAAAGAGATTGGGGGGTCGCTTGTAGAGCGCCCCTACTGTATCATCAGGATTAACTTCTTTTCAAGAGTATCTCCTACAAGAGGACCTGAGTTTTTGGAAATACCCATCTGTTGCCATGACGGGCCCCAAAGCCTAAACTATAAATCCTAAACCCTAACCGGCTGGCTCCCTCATTTCACCTTGCTGGTGACCGAACCTCGCCAGGCGGAGATGCGACCGCCAACCCGCTACTCTCAACAAGATGCGACCCACGAGGCAACAGGGTTCTCAGGGTTTAGGGTTGAGGGTTTGGGGCTTAGGGTGAAGGGCCTCCCGTTTTTAGGCTTAGGGTTTAGGTTCTAGGGTTTATAGGGTCCCCTATAGGCGGAATGTCTCAGAAGAACTTCCACCTGTAGACCTCCCAAGTACCAGTAATAAAAGCCTTGCTGTACGTACCCCAAAGACGGGCTACAAAGGCCATTGTCACAAGTATTTGGCACATGGTCCCCTTTCAGGATCCCTTTCTTCGCCTTATAACTTTCATATCACCGTCCCTGAAATCTACATATATATATATGTATTTAATATATGTAACCTATATATCCCGAAACCTCTTGCCCTCGCACTTCGCCACTGACATGGCAAAAGGCCGCATTCGCACCTCCAGAACGTCCACAAAAGCCAAGACTTCTAGCCGCAAGCAGAACTGGTGTTTCGGGCTTAGATTTTAGGATGTCGGGCTTCAGACGATTCATCCCACCCTCCCCGCGAGTTTATAGGGTTTAGGCTTTAGGGAAATCAATACCCCCAACATATTTTGGAATAATGTATGCTATGTTTGGAGATGTTACTTTTTGGGGTGGGGCTGTCAGTGAGAGGGAAGGGATTCATCAGGATTTGTGTGTCGTTGCTAAGAGGATAGCAGCATTTTCATTTCTTGTTGTGTGGGCATATGATCCTGAAGCCATATATCGCATAACCCCTAAAAGCCTTGTTTTCCGACACCTTCCCATATAGAAAATGCCGACCTGCCCTGTGAATTGGTCAATCGCTAGCCGGTTCAAACTGTGTATGCTGATCAGCAGCAAAGCCGAGTTTCACGTATAGATCGAATACTGCCCCCACTTAGCAACAGCTAGATAACAACTATAGTGCAACTAGAACTAAAGAGCGGTTGATATTATCCCTATTGTATATTCGATATAGAGAATAAGTATCATAAAAGTATATGGAGCCCCCAATACTACCCCTACTATAGACTGTTACTGCTGGGGGGCGGTACCCAAAGTATAGACCCCTAAACTCTAAAACCCTAAGCCACGCTTGCCGAGTTGATTCATGAACCCTCAGGCTCTAAGTTTACAATACGCGGGTTTAGGGTTTGGGGTCTAGGGACTACAGATCATACCCATGTGAGGTATAGTCTAAACTCCTTAAAGGCTGGTTATATAAGGGATTACTATGGGGCTTATTAATGCAAATACTAGGAGTTTAGGCTATAGCTCATGTTGGGCCTTAAAGTCCGTAAACTGAACAGAAAGTAGGGGCTACACTAGTTAGAAAAGGGCTTGGGCTGCTTTACATTACAATTATATGATGGTTATAGCGGATAACATTCAGGCTTCTGCCTTACCCTTGGCTATCCCTATTTGAGTCGCGGCACGCAATGATCATACACTTGCGGGTGCTTATAAAAAGGGTCCTTGTAAAAAACAAATGTTCGTTGCTTAGGTTTTTAGCAGTATGTGAGAATTATACGCTTCGGAACCCTAGTGTAGGGCTAGCAAGTTACCCTAGGGCTCCAGTTACCTAAATAATGGGAACTGGGTTCTAAATACCCTATAGTTACATAGCCCAGTAACCTACTATTTAGGTAACTGGGAGCCCTAGGTTAGATTCCCTGCTGAGGGATGGGCGGTATCGTGGCTGAGCTCACCGGCGATGGGCGCTTCTACTCCGAAGCGCCATGTACAGGCGCTCTTGAACACGGTTCCTGTCCCCTAAGGGTGCAAGCACGTTGTTTCTTCATAGTAGAGTATTTGGGCCCAACGTACCGTTGGGCCCAGGCCCCACATTGTTTTGCATGTAGCCTTCGTGTGGAGGATGAAACAATTGCAACTTTGACAGGATGCTGTTTTGGCCTTGCAAAGCGCACCTCAGCTATGAATGTATTTGCAAGGATTCGCCCCTTCCAAGTTCCTCAGTCAAGTTTCGCACTACGCTACTCCCCCACAGGAAGGCTGAAAAACATGTCAACTTTGCATACAGTTGCGGGAGCATGGCGTCAGGCTTTAGATAAAAATGATCTCAAGCCATATGTTACCTTTGCCAAACTCTTGATAGTACAAGGTGCCAACTACCACCCTCCACATGACGAGGGGCGGAATCATTTCGGCGTTGCCGGCGTGGCTAAGCTGTGAGGGTTTAGGGTACGATTCGGTCACGCAGTTCGTACTAGTAAAGAACCAGGCGTGTGGTTGATGCCCAGAGTGGGATTTATGGGTATAGGGTTTAGGGCAAGCGGCACCTTTTTAAAAGAAATCAGTCTGTTGAGACAGGTTTGACTTGATATGCGAGCTGGTATGACAGTGCTGCAGCTCAGACTGGGTTGCTGATATAAGAAGCTTAAACTACATTAGTATAAGAAGGAAACAAACCTTAGTATTTACCATATACCCATAATATCTTAACTTAATGCAAGTTCCTCACCAGCAACCCGGCACATCGCAATTTTACGTCCCTGCTCACATTGCGACTGATTTCTGATTGGAGGACCCCCAAAGATAGCAATCCTAATTTGAGCTATAGTCTAAATTCATTAGAGGGAGTTATATAGGGCAGTATCATAGGGTCTATTAAGGGGGATGCTAGGAGTTTAGTTTGTTCCTAAATTGAGTCTTGGGATCTGCGGTTCTTGGATGTTGTCAAGGTTCGTCATGTCCTACACTTTTAGGGTGTAGGGTCTAGGGTTTACAGTTGCACCGAAAACCTAGGCCGTGAATCCAGATGATGACGATTGGGCAAAGAACCCGGCATCTCAGCTGCTTTGGATCAAGTACGCCTAAGCTTAAACCTAAACCCTGTCAGAAACCCTAAACCCTAAACTCCCGTGAAAGCCGAGAATTTTTCAAAAAAAACGGAATGCTGTAGCCGCTGCACGGTGGTTGCTGTAGGCCGCTTTGGATTTAGGATGGTTTGGGTGGTAGTTTCTCTATACAGAGGGACCCTAACTTAGACCCAAAAATAGTATAAGTAGAACCCTTATTCTTAGGACTCCCAAAATGGTACCTCTAATTTCGGGAGCCAGTTGCTGTAGGCCTGTTTGGGCGTGGGATTGAAAAGGATCTCGTGGGATCCATATATATATATATGATCCATAGTCTAAACTCCTTAAAGGGGGGATATATAGGGCATTGTACAGGGGACTACTATAGGGGTTATTAAGGGGGATACTAGGAGTTTAGACTATAGCTCATATATATATATATATATTTATAACACCTACTTTGAGCCCCAAAGGCTGTGGGTTTTCGGGATTGAGGGTTCAGGGTTAGGGTTGAAAGTTTAGGGTTAAGGTTCAGGGTTTAGGGATTACTTACATTGGGCTATTTGGATCCCTATACATCCCTACAAGCTTCAAGTTTCCATGTCATTTTCCGTTCGATTCTCCAGTAGTAGGGTAATATCTTGAGCTTTTTGGATCCCTGAACCCCTAAACCCCCTAAACCCTAAGCCCAAAAATTGCTACGATAAAACCCTGAAGCCTAAACCCATGCAATCTGCCCGCGAGGATATTCGGAGCTATTGGGCTGGTCCTGATGCCAAGCTCGGAAGCTTCATTAGACCGGCCCAGAGCTCAGCCAATGGATAGGGTTTTGGGTTTAGGGTTTGGAGTTTAGGGTTTGGGGTTTAGGTTTTAGGGTTCAGGGTTTAGGGTTTTGGGTTTAACTTTTGTAGACGTTAGCGCCCGAGGTGAGTATGATTTTTCGACTTGGACCCCCACCACGTACCGTGACATCATCTCAACGAGAATAAGATTACTGGCAGCCCTCGTTGCACCTGGTGTGTTAGGACGGACGTGCAAACGGTCTGCCCCCGTAAGACAGTATCTGTAACCAGCTGAGAGTCGCAGTCCAAATTGCTACTGCCTGTCACCAGGGGTTTAGGGTTTAGGGTTAGGGTTTAGGGTTTAGGGTCTAGGGTTAGGGTGTGACCTGAAATTAGCTCAACTGTCACCCCTGCTGGCAATGCATTCTTGGTCTTCTCAGACTATGAGCATGAACAGTACCATCATTATGTTAATTGCTGTTTCTGTTATCAATAGTGTTTGTATTGTAATGCTTATCGCTAGAAATCCGGGAAATACTACTGTGAGCGGCGAATTTTCAGACGCATGCTGTTTGCAGTGTTTGCTCTGGAATGCCCCAGAACACTTCACAAAGCATACCCTAAATCCTAAAACTACTATGAAATCATTATTACCGGCTGGGGCTGGGGGCCCAACCTAAGCTGCAAACAATCTTGCCCCGACGCTCCCTATGGGTGGTACAGACTTGGAGCGGAGTAATGTGGAAGCCTGAATTAGTACCATTATCAGTATCATTATAGGGTTACAGTATAATGTAATCCCAAACCCTTTTTAATCGCAAGGGCCGCCACATATTCCACTTTTCAGTTTCTGTTCTATCTGATTTTCCCTTGTTCTAGGCAGGGAGGCCCTGATATGCTAAATCCCCCGCAATGTCGTGTAGCCCCTATATGAACCATAACCCAAACTCCTTAAAGCGGATTTTACAGGGGGACTACTATGGGGTTATTAAGGGGGATACTAGGAGTTTGGACTATAGCCCCCAATAATCCCCTACATAACCCTGTATATAGCAGTTTCCATTTCAATTTCCATTTTCTTTTCCATTTGATTCTCCATTATTAAGGGGAATATGAGGTATAACTTAGCTCATATGCCCTGCTATTAGCCCCGTTAAAGGCCCCCTACAGTTCGTCTGAGGGCTAAGCTCAAGGTGGCTTCGGCTACTCCTAGCCGTTATGCGGGCATTGCGGCTGAGCTTACGAGCAGCGCCGGCGTCCTTCTGTGTCCAAAGGGTTTGCAGGAGTAGGCCTGGAAATAGTTGTTTAGGTTTTAGGGTTAAAAAATTTAGGGTTTAGGGTCAATGGTTTTGGGTTTGGGGTTTAGGCTTGCTTAATAATTCGGTTCCAGTATTAGCCTAACCGAGGGACCATTAAGGGTGGACTTAGGGGGCGCCGTTGGTAGGTAAATCTTGTCCCCAGCATATAGTCCCCCTTAAGTCGATAGAATATGGCTTTGGGTGGATTATAATGACATTCCCTTCTGTTCGTGTTCCAAGAGCATCCGCTGACCAGAGCATCCATGCCCAAATCATAATTCCGTTCGTGTTCCAAGAGCATACGGTGACCAGAGCATCCGTGCCCAAACCATAATTCCGTTCGTGTTCCAAGAGCATCCGGTGACCAGAGCATCCATGCCCAAATCACATGGTCAGGGGAGGTGACCCCGGAGGAGGTTGACGGTGTTGGGGCGG